>JAIZAY010000166.1:0-7500 GCA_029531755.1 Holothuria leucospilota
TTCTCCATGTGCATGGGTGTGTGTGTGGGTGTGTGTGTGTGCTCTGAATAGCACAGCACTACTGTTGTCAGTGTTTCCAGAAGAGACAGAAAGGGAGCCTTACAGCTGATGAGGAATCCAGTCTGGATTTGAAAAGCTTTCTTTCCCCCCAAGTAAGTCCTCTTTAGTGTTGGAAATGGTCATGAATCCATCAAAACTATCAATTAAGACGCTGGCGAGAATCAGGCAATTGACAAAGTCAATCACATACAACAAGAACTTTTCTGAAAATTTTCAGTTTTTCTAAAGACAGATGTGGGTCAATAGTTTGAGAAATTTAACCCTAGTTCAATAAGTGACGACGAGATCAATACACGATATTTAAATTCAGAGTGTTTCATAAGCTTAAACATCGTGTACGACACAAGTGGCTTTCTTTGTGTTGCATTGATAGACTGTGCACAACTGATCTAACAAAGACAATAATACCTAGCTTCCAATATCGTGGGTCATGTGTTTTTTATGTTTGTTTACACTGAAGAAGTTATCTTCTATTACACTAATCATAACCCTAATCAGGCAATTTCACTCCGCATTAAAATGCTAGTCATTAGCAAACGGTACTAATCCGAGTGGAAGGGGGGGGGGCGGTGCTGCAGGACTTAAGCCTAGTTTCCAAAAGTTTCATCATGAATATTTTCCCCGAAAATTACACATTTTCTGCCCGAAAGGGGGATGGATACAGGTACAGCCCCTTAATGCTTCTAACGCAATAATGTTATTCATGAAAACTGTACCTTGTCTCTGAAGACCTATGCAATTGTTATGTTTGTTATTGTTGAAGGGTTGATATCTGTCAATTATTAGTGTTACCTCCACAGATAATTTGCTAAATTTGCGTACTCCCCTGCTCATACCTCTGAATGTCACAGAGGACACGGCCATCATTTTTATTTTGTCGACACCATGCTTAAACGTTGCATAGTGTCCGTACAAATAGAAACAGTAAGAGGTATTACTTATTATTATGTTGTTTCGACTACCATAGTGACTTATGGGACTGCGTTTAAAGAAGGGAAACTGAATACCTGGGTGTAAACGTTCTGTCAATGGCAACCATCATGTTTCACCGTCATAGGCCATAATACATAAAATTGAATACCGGGAAAAAATTAATGAAATATGTTTTCAGTAGGAAGAACACTGCAACCAACTCTCCTAACGAAGATAGTCCATGATATGACTTAACATGAAAGAAAAAATCCTTTTGCAGTTGCTTTGCAAAATTGTCGGCAATGGTACATATCAAGAACGCAGACGACACAAACCATTGTCTACAGAAAACCTCTTCCAAGTCTTAGAGAAGTTTCAAGAGCAAGGCAAGAGGCAGCTTAATGATGGCAACCACCTTGTCTCAAAGGACATACAAACATTGGATCTCCTTTCCAAACAACTCCCTGTCCAAAAGGAGGCCATTTTGTTGAGCTCGATCTCGTTAGGTGAATGGACCTTGCTCCTCTGGCGGCAAATTTCTTAGTACAGAAATTTCGATTTCTCCCCGTGACCAACTGTGACATGATGCCTAGAAATAATAATTTCACAGAAAATTTCACTTTTAAAAAGATTTATAGGCAGTGTGGTTATCATTGTCAGTCGTGGTATGGAATCAAAATGTAGCCGGGATTGCACCACGGAGAGGAAAGGGGGGATTCATCCCCGCCCCTTCAGGGAATCCTACCAGAAGGTTCGGAAGGTACAGCACCCCACAAGGAGAATAGGAATTCGTAGAGAATCAGACAATGATATTTTTATCCTTGGTATTGTTACAATGAAAGGCAGATTATTCAAAGTTAAATGTAAAGACAGAATAATAAACATTCAATGTTACTGGTAGACTCACGACACGGGCATGTTTTACGTAGATCTGTTGCGATCTGTTTAGTGCATTCTGTATTATGGAATGTTTGGGGTATCATATTTTCCTAATATTGAGGAAAACAATCATGCTGCACGTAGAAACTTAGTATATTTTCACTTCATCTTTTAGAGTTTCAAATATTTCAGTTTAGAAAAATCAGAGTTAAGGTTATAGACAAGGTCACTATTCTCCCACAGTGTAACATCGTCTACGTTTTAGTGTGTACGGTAATGTACGTCATCTCCGACAGCTGTCAGTCCTAATGAGAACTGGTTGCTCAATCAGGGAGTTTAACTCACCCAAAGTTTAGGCCTTTCTATGCGGTTTTGTTTCGTATAGCTTTAGCCAATGCAATCTCCCCACAATCTCAACCAGCTGACCAAGAGACCTACATCTTGCTCTAATGTGTGTATTGCATTATTATCGTCAGATAGACGTGACTCGTCAGTGTCAGAAAAGTCAAGCTGAGGATCTCAAAACTAAAAATCTGATGATGTACTACATAGCTGACAAAAGCCAAAGGAGTCAGCTATGCGTTGTACATAATATTTACTACGACCTTTTATAAATAAATGCAACCATAAACAACAGGCAATATCTACCACTACATGACCGTATGGGGCTGGGGAAAGTGGGGGCGGTATATGCTTCAAGTTGTGACGCTTGATCAGTTCGAGTAAAATGAGATAGTTAAAATGATAAATTATGTACCTTTTAGGACCAGGAACGCATTTAGATTCCTAACTGTTCCAACATTGTGATCGCGGATAAACAATAGTGACGTTCGCTTTCCCTTTTCGACCAGTGCTCGAGGGTAATTAGCCAAGGATGCGCTAATCTGGTAAAAAAATCCCTCTCCCGGCACCGCCATTTGATTCTACAGAAATAGTGCTCTCTTATGCCCCACTCCTGCTTTATTCGAACTAGTTAAACTTGAGCTCACCATACATAAATATAGGTTTATTTCTAATAATTCTGACATTTTACATTAATGTTTACATTTGCCACAGACACGTATGTCTTTTTAACAAAAACTGTGCATAACAGCAATCGACTTTCTCGATGACCATTTAATTCAGTGATTTGCCAAATTAAACTTTTTTTTTCATTTACCTTTCTTGAGGACTTAAAAAGATTTAACATGTGATATCCCTAAAAAGGAAAGCTTTGAAATAGTTTTCAAGGCCAGACAAGTGCTGTTTCTGGCAACCTACGATGCAGTTGTGGTAAAACTTTTTTTGGAACGCCAAGCGCCAAACGATGGCGACGCACCACTTAGATACTATTTTATATTCATAGTCCACTCGTCATAAAATTTAATTTCTTCTTTGAAAAATCTGCAAACAGTCGTAGTAGCCGGCCCACTCGTGATGTCCGAAACCTGATATATAATCCAAAGTACAAATTAGCCTGGGAGGGTCTTTTGCATTGTAAATCATATTCCCCAACATGTTATATGGATATATGTTTATGCTTTTTCTTTGCTTTGGCTTTTAGGGAGCGGTCAGGGTAACTTGTTTCATAAGTGCAATGTTGTTTTTAAAGCATGTACAGGTTCAGACTGTCTGACAGAAATGTTTTAGAACTTAAAAGTTTGATGTATCTCGTTTAGTTAAATTACCCCAAGGTGAATACTGTTCAGTGTGTAACAGTGGAAATGGAAAGAAGAGAAACCATATAATAATGAGTGATTATCTCCTACCTGCAGTAATGTATATCGTCTTGTTGTGAGGGTTATAAGCTTTACAAATGTCAGGATTTTACCATGATACATAGATGCAGTATGTAGACTGAGTAAGCCAACCCAACCGATAACAGGCAGACACTGATGTACACATAGGTTAGCACTCCTAGTATTAACAACGGTACTTTCGTCTCGCAAAAACACAGCAGAGAGTGGAATTTTGATTATTAACATATGGTTTCTTTAATGGCTTATATCGGTTTTTGATATTAAAATGTAAAAACACTTCACAGTTTCAGCTGGAACGGCGCAAGAATTTTCCAGACAGGAGTGCACTTTTCCGAAAGGGAGGGGATAATCAAGCTAAAGCTCCAACTTGACTGGAAGAATACATCTTTGAGAACGAAATGAGGGGAAGGGGATTGAAGGAGACCGTTTATGCAGTACACATCCATGACATAGCACCCTACAGGACCGTATCCAGGGGCTTCGGACAAGCCTTCGACAATGCCTATGTTCCGCTCCGGATGGTAAAACAGGATTAGTAATGTTAAAAGTCGGAGTTTCATGATTTCCCAAAGAGCTTTCAAAAGATAACAAGACAAAGAAAAAAAAAATGCTTGCAGTAAGACTTGTTTCCACAACGACTAAGTTTTAAAGAAGATTTTCAGTGAAACGACTGTCGAGAACGCGTAAATCATGTATGGCTTTTATTCGTGCCCACACGATTGGAATACGTAATTTCCTCTAAGACTGTTCAAGCCTACACATTTCTCTCAATTGGCCTATTTTCTCATCCATAGCAAAAGTATTCGACAAGTTATGTCCGAGGACATTCTATCGCCGAAGTTAACAGTGGCGTCGCCAGACATTTCGAAGTGGGAGGGGGGGGACACTGTGAGGTCAAACATTTCACCGGATGGGTCACACCAAAATGAAGAGGTGGGCGTTGCTGGAGGCGTCATAGTTATGCACAAAGCTCCCCAGTATGGGCGTTAGGTTTGGGCCCATTTTAGGGCCCCGGTGGGGTCCAGGGACAAGGTGCTATTGGGGACTAGGGCTAGAGCCCCTGGAGACTATGGGGAATATATGAATTGTGCCCATTAGAATGAAGAATATGACTATTCCCCAAATGGCATTGGATATACACTAAGCAGGCAACAAATATAGAATTAGAAATCACAATTTGACCATTTTTGTTACACTCTAAAAATTATTGCCCAACCTGGGCAAAAAGTTACCCAGTCGTTGGTTCCGTATGCCACCTAACCGGAATTGGGTAAAATATTGCCCAAATTAGTTGGTTAAGGGTTTTACTCATTAGTTGAGCAAAAAAAAAAAAAAAAAAAATGCCCAACCATTTAAGCAAACAATTTTCCCAACCAATCGGGCCAAAATTTTGCCAAACTTTTAGGTAAAACTTTTAACCAACGAAGTTGGGTAATTTATTACCCAGTTCCGGTTAGGAGGCATACGGAACCAACGGTTGGGTAAAACAAGTCACCCAAGGGGGTTAGATTATCTCAGAAAAGTTGCCTTCTACAAGTTTTTAAAGCTACCGGCATTGCTAATGCTAGCTTTTTTTCCAAAAGTCCCCTGACTCTCTGGCGAAGAGCCAGGGGCGAAAACCAAACAATACTCCCGAAGGAGTAGTTCTGCTCCCCGAAGGAGTAGCTAATGCTAGCCACTTTTAAAAGTAGCAGGATTTTAAAAAGGAATTCATTTATAAATGAAGGCTATGGTTTGGCTGTTATATATATTCAGTGGGACTTGTTTGTTCTGATATTAAGTATCCGTGGCATTTTTGTGCAAGCTTCTTGGACTCTTTTTTCGAGGTATGATCACTTTATGATCGCCGGTGTGGTGCTTGGACTCCCCTCAGCTAGGATTCAAGAATGCAAAGTATTCCTCTGCAAATATGAAGGCACCGGTATTTAAAATAAACAGGATATGAGAGTGAAACTATTTAATTATCCTCACATTTATTGGATACGCGTTGAAAAAGGCAACAAATGTCGCAATTGTTTCATTTTTCGAACATAAAATCTGAATAAAAGAAAGCGATGGCGGGAAATAAATTTTAAGGGAGGTAACTCACGGCAGCAGAGTCCCATAGCTGTTGCAAAAATATTTTGACACAACAGCTGTAGATTACATTACCCTATAAGGAGGTCCCTCACATTGTTCAACAAAAAAATGTAATTTAGAGAACATTTCTTTCAATTTTAGCCTCATCATTTAGTGATAAAGTAACAGTGGGTCCTCGTGTTTATATCAAAATATTCGCAAACGGTGCGCTTGTGCGCACTTCTTCCTTACCCGGGGTGGGGAGCGAATATTGGGGGCATTCCCCTACCCCTCTTACTTTGGCGACGCCACAGGAAGTTACCTAAATTGAGATTTATGTTGATGAATAACGACGAAACTTAATCACATTTTGCATGACGATCGGGAACGAAAAGTTTACGTGTTCAACGTCAGGGGTTCTTGTCATTGTCAGTTTGACAAAGCGCATCACTGTTCGTAGTTGATCTTGATATTAAGAGAAAGGGCTTTGAGGAGAAAATAAAAACACTGCTCTCCTCTACGGGCATTTTGATCGTGGGTGGACACAAGTGTTTTTCTATTGAACTATTGCTCAGAGGCATGCCGGCACAGGATGTACCTTCGATTAATGTCTCTACGGACAGACTGAGTTATCCCCCGTCTTATGCCACCTTCCAAAAAAGTGGAAAGGAATGAACCGTGGGAGATCTATGTTAAATATTACTATCCATGGGGCTACAGCTGACTCGAATGAAGACGTAAATCTGATATCTTCCTAAGTCATAACAGCTTCCTTGTTGGACAAGCAAAAAATGCATCCTTGCAAACAGCGAGATGGCATTGAGCAATGTGCTGAGTCATTAGAAATCTACAAAGTGGTATACCAGAATCTGATCCAGGGACCTCTTGTATAAAAAGCAAATACTCAATACTCTTAACCTCGATGCCACTTTCCTGCCCTTCCAAATCTTGTTTTGTGTCTCATTTCCTCACCTTTGCCAGGGATTTCATAAAACATTTTGATTATGTGGATTGTTAACTTAAGGTAATCACAAAACTTCCGATCATAAACATGTCTTAAAACGATGAAAATGATAGCACCTTTGAAACTTAGCTCCTCTAGGTATCAATTTTGCTTAAAATGAGAGGGGAACACCCTTTCGCAGAGCAGAGACTCGTCAGGATACAAAATATACCAGTAAGAACTCCCAGCGTGCCTCTCATTACCAATTTAATTTTGATTCTAAATAAGCCTAATGAGGTAGTTTAAAGCTATCGCAACCTGGATGAAAATTCAACTCATAAAAGGGCAGACTTTCTTCCCTACCCAAGAACATTGCCACAGATTTCTCTCATGCACTATGTCTGTTCAAATTAAGTTGTAAACTAACTGATCAAACATTGATTTATCTTCCAATGCAACAGGTATCGTATTTTACTTTCATGTTTAAGTTCACCTGGCATGTATGGTCTCACAAAAGTAATCACACACAACTGAACAATGAGACACTTTCATCGGCGGGGAGATCAACAGTACAATCTGGCTATTGAATTTCGAAATACGTACCCATCAAGTGATAATAATAAATATTTAATTCAATTTGCATAATGAAAGGACTAGCTTACTCGTTAGCAGTGTGTATTGGGGTTGGGTGATAAATTTACACATCCTTAAATTCATCCTGCCACAATCTTTTATAGAATAACTATTTCAGGTCCTTCAAATTATATCTCATGAAGATATTTGGTTATGTTGCCGGTAATGGCTGTGTCAACGTTCAAGGACGGGGAGGGATACTGAAGCAGGTGCAGTGAATCGCGTTCGCCAGTGATAAAGAGTGCATGTGTCGTAAATATTGATATGGTTACACCT
>JAIZAY010000166.1:15000-87500 GCA_029531755.1 Holothuria leucospilota
ACACTCTCACCTTTTAAGACATTTTTTGTTGAAGTTGTAAGCTAATGCTGGTTTAAATTTTTCGTTATTGACATAACTTTCCGATTTTGTTCTTATTTTCTGGATGCGAAGGGGTGTTGTCCAATGTGCCAATTTTGAGAAAATTTTGCATATGTATGATCATGACCAACTTAAGCTGTTAACTTATTTTACGTTCAGGAATTCTAAGTATTTTGTGATTGTAATCATTTGTTTCATTGCAGAGCTCAAGGCCACCATTGTTTGTCGTGTATGTAGAGCTATCAGAATGTTGTAGCCAGTGCCTCCCACACTAAAGGAAATGGTACTTTCTAAGACCTTGTAACTTGTTTGAAAACGTATTTTGATGTTGCGGGCTCTAGAAATGTAGACCTCAAGGGGAAGTGGGAAATTTGAAAAAAAGTTATTCGGTAACTTAAGTCACTTTGTAGAGAAAACAAAACTTGTAGTTACTTTACAAATCTTTTGATTTAAGCATTGGACTAAAGGTTACATGTGTTATGTGGTAAAAGTATGCAGTTGCACGCGTAAAAAGAAAGTAAGCCCACTGAAGAGCTTTAGCCTCCAATATTAATATCTTAGGAAGGGGCTCATTCGTCAGGACAAGTGGATCACAAGGTAAATCTATAGCGGTGTCCAGGATTTTCCGGGAATATAAGGGGAAAAGGAAGCCCTTATATGCAATTTCCCGGAATCTGAAGGCCTTCATATCATACCTCAGACGATATTTTCAGCATTTTCTGTACAGTACTTTCATTTCGGATTGGGAAATCTCAGGTGGGGAAGGGGGAAAGGGAGCAGGTGGGGAAGGGGGTGGCGTTCCTCATCGATCTTGAAAGGGTCACAATCTGACACACAAAATGTCCTAAACTGTAGTAAATAGCACCGTAAAATACAAGCGTGTGACTGCAGTTTTGAGTCTACGTCGGTAGCCAGCATGTAGCCAGCAAATCTTTTTTTAAAACTGAACTTTTATTATACTTCCTAGTCTTTTAAGCAGGCATCAACGTGTAAGAAACTGTGTGGGGGTGTGGAGGTGGTGAAATTTGGCATTCCAAACGTCATAGATGGCTAGAAATTGCACTGTTTACTACGCGTAGAGAACCATAATGGGGTGTTCAACAGAGGTAAGATTTCAACGGTCGACCGCTATCCTCCACTTTATCAGCCGTAGATTTGGATTAATATTGCGACCATAACGTTCGTATGTCGGAACTTTGCATTAGATAAAACTAGAGCAGTATTTATAATAAAGAGCCTTCGACAGGACAAAATGTCTTGAGGGCTGGACCAGGGAAGGGGTCGTTACGCAATCCAAGCAGAACATTACAATCATTTGGCGCACATCAAACCTCGCAAAGTTGTCAAACAAGCCTCCACGTTTGCCAAAAAATGCACCGTGTAGGCCTAGGCCTTTTACAGTTGTAGGATGCATCCAAACATTTGCAATTTCAGTATGGTGTAATTTCATGCTTTAGCAATTTAGCCTTAAAATAAGAAAGGAAACGACAAATTTTATTAAGTTAAATCTTTTCGCGTTCACGAGGTAACATTTGGAAACATAAGCTCATTGATTTTGAAAATAAAAAAAAAAAAAAAAAAAAAAAATGAAAGGGAAAAAGAGAAAAAAAAAACGAAAAGGAGAAGATATAGAGAGAAGGACAGAGTGGAGTGATAGAGATGAAGCTGAAATTAACACTCTCGAAGCATGGCAGTCATAGCGCACAGCAGATCAGTTTGAACCTCGATTGGGACGTTCACACGCATGCTATCTTACTACACATGATTGGATACAACCAATACGATACAATACCGATACAATACTATCAACCAATCGAAAAATACCTTACGAGACAGTGCGCATCAGTTGGGATGGGCTGCTATCAAGCCTGCCAAGTGCCATTTCCGGCCATCTGGGATGTATTAAAACCTCAAATTTTCTTGGAACGCTCCGTGCCAACCTATGGTAGCTCTCCGCTTAGATACTGAACGCAGTGGCGTACACAGGGGGGAGGCCATTGGGCCATGTCCCCCCTCACTGATGCCGATTTTTTTTTTTAGCTCCTAAAAATACGCAAATTTTTTAAGACAAATTTTACTTCAAAAGGTAACATATATGGCACCAGATTGCATGTAAGGACACCTAATTTTTCAAAAATTTTCAAAGGGGAGGGGGACACCCTCTCCCCTTAGACCCTTCCCCCAGGCCGGCGATCACAAAACATACTGCATCCCCCCTCCCCGTGAGAGAAATCCTGGGTACGCCACGGAGTAAAAAAACGGGATTCAAACGTGCAACCCTTGGACCAAAAGTCAAAACAGCTGAGCTAATCCGTCCTCACAGAAATGTGTAATAAAATAAAATCAAACTTTACATTTTGTTCACAAAAATTGCACTTCTTGATGGCTGCTATCAAGCCTGGCAAGTGCCATTTCCGGCGATCTGGGATGTATTAAAATCTCAAATTTTCTTGAAGTGTCCTATCCGGCTATCTGGGATGTGTTTTTACCCAAATTTTCTGGTATGCTACAAGGGGACGGGGGAGGACACGTCCCTCCCTAAAATTTTCAGTGAGGGGGACGTCCCTCCATAAATAAATTCCTAAAGAGAAAAATGAGGAATTATAAAGTAAGTAAAAATCAGCAAACAACAAGTACAACCATAATCAATGACAAACTAAATGATGTTCTGTCAGTTAATTAATCCCTCGATTTTTCTCTGAAAGACGTTTTTTTTTCTGAAAGACGTGCATGTCACCAACAAAATTTTATTTAGAAATATAGTGGTCGGAATCATTACAATTCGGTCATTCAGTTTTGATACTATGTAAGGCCTACAATAAACCCATTATTACACTGCCTGGGCGTACCCCCAGGACAATGATAGGGCTGCCAAGTCTCGTGCATTTTGGGTCATTTTCACTTTCTCACTGAGTCCACGCAAAACAAGAAATTCGGCAGAGAGGAACATGCACGTGATAAAACGTACATTTACGCCCACATGTCAGTGCAAGGTATCTGGGTCCTGGCATCAAGTCGAACTAAGATATGGGTCACAAATTTCTCAAGGAAGCCCCTCAATATTCACCAAGTTAGAACATGACTACTAAAGATCTGATTAGACGCCTTGAACAGGATGCATTATAGTAAGACACTGTACCTATGTTAACTGTCTTCTGTTCATAACTTGTGGAAAAATTAATGTGTTGAGAGTTGAGACATGAAATTATATGAAGCAGAAAATGCAAAAATAAGACATGGAAAGTGCTATTTCCGGCGATCTGGGAGGTCTATTTTGTCAAAAATTTTCTTGTACGCTCCGCGCCAACCGATGGTGGCGCTCCGCTTAGATGGTATAATGCCGTCAATCACATGTCGAACAACTTCGCCCCCCCCCCCCGCTTTTCAGAAATCCTGGATCCGCCCCTGGTCTGGGTAAATGTTTTGCAATATTAGATGTAAATTTACAAGAAATAAATTCAATTTGCAGACTAACTCAACTCCCTTAAATACAGAAAGGCTGACTTCTTTGTGTCAGCAACAGCAGCAGCAGTGACACCCCAATAAGCGCCGATTATAATTAACTTTCCCGATCATAATTTACTTCCAGGTTGCGAAAGACGGCTCTTTAAAGGTTCAGCCTAAATACAGATGTAGCCACAATCTAGCATATCATGTAGTTAGGACAACAACCTCTATTAACAGTCGGGGGATACAGAGTTTTGATGTAAGGTTGTTCGTTCGCTAGAAAGGGCCCTTGCATACGAGCTTGTCTCAATGTGGTGGAGGTCAAGGGACTGCCTAGGGCAAATTGAAGGGGAAAGTACCTCATTTGATTTCCAAGGCTGTAGGGGCTTTCAAATTAGAATCAAAGTAATGATTTTTTCAGCATTTTCAAGGAGACCAACTTTCAGTAGGTGTGGAAATTCAGATGGTGGACTCCCCCTTCCTCACGCACTCTATGACCTCCCCCATGCTGACGTAATCTACGCCCTTAATTTGCGTACAAGAAAGAGCAAATGTACATAATACAACCTAACTTTGTACACCGAAGGCATTCGGATCTAGTACCACCTCCCTGATAATATCGCAAACGAAGCGCTATTTTGAAATTGGGTATGACGTTATTATTATAATGATAACAGAAGGACTAATATTCATAAAAAATATGTTAAATTTGCCAACGGTTTCTCCATTGGTAAGGGTAGGCAAAATTACATAATGACAAACCACCCATTTGTTTCGAAATGTGGCTCGACTTCTAATTGAGATTCGTTTCCAAGGTGGGGTTTCTTCTAGAACATTCGACCCGTCCTCCACCTCCGGACCGGTGTCCGGAAATGCGATACACAATTGATAACATTTGTCCGGGGGAGTTGTCCGTGGGAGTTTTCCGGGGAAGAATTTTACAGGGGACACTTTTTACGGAAGGTGGAGCAATTGTCCCGATGGGACTTGTGTGGTCACGTTTGCAACGTACTTCGGTCACTTTTATAATAAAACGATAGTTCTACCCCACTCAGTTCCGTCACCATTAGGCCTATGAAGATATAATGATCATTGCTTTCATCTTTTTGAGGATGAAGATATGAATTATCTGCTGTTACATGACACCTTGCCATGCCACAGCCGAAAAATGAAACTCTAAAAAATGAGAATTCCTAAGACATATAATCAAGCCAGTGTTTTTTTTTTTTTTTTTTAAGGATGGCACCATTCTCATCCAATCAATCTTTAGTACAAAGGCAAAATTTCTTAAAAGGGGAGGAGCCTTATACAGCACCCCTTCCATTCACCCAGCAAAAAGGAAATAGATGAGGGTGCTAAAAATTGAATTTCTAAACAAGTAACCAGTCCAAACTTTCTCAAATATAGCATCATTTTCCATCTTAGATACACAAAAGTTTCTAAAGGGCAAGTGTCTCACCCCGACCCTTAGACACCCTCAGCCCCTCCTCGCTAAATAGGGAGAATTTCTTAGCAACAATCCGCACTGAAGAGGCCTTACATAGCCCCTTCTCAGGACAGCACTGGATGAGAAAGAAATTATCCACCTAGGTGCCAACTAGTCCTAGGTACGCCAGTGGACCCTGTCATGAAATGCCCCCTAGAGATTTCGCCCCGGCTACGGCGCTGATGCAAATGATTATATTGTCATTAACTATTTTGTTCGTATAAAAAGTATGTCACTTATACTGTTGCGACTTAAGTTTAATCAAAATGTTTCATTCGAAGAGGATTACAATCCATGTGTGCAAACCTCAAAGTTACCAATCGTTTTTCTGTTTATGCTACATGATAATTTGAAAAAGAGATGATTCGACATGTGTATGGTTTTTTGTTTAACAAAGTAGGACATAAGTACAATAGTCGGACCAAAAAAAAAAAAAAAAAAAAAAAAAACAAACAAACAAACAAAAACAAAAACAAAAAAATAGAAAACATCGTTAAACTAACTTTGTTTCGCGGAGTGTTATTTATTTTTTATGAGATATAATTGTTTCAGTTTATCCTGTGAGTTGCCTGTAATTTCGCGTTTCGCGAAACAAGTTTCGGGTAATAACTAATGTACAACGATTGATTCACATGCTTGCAAACTGGGGACCAACATGGGACCGTCTTGGCCCCCTGATGCAGAAAATGTGTAAGTTGACACCGTATGTGCGGTTCTGTGGGCAAACTGGCCATACCTGTGTGTTGTTTCTTTCCTAGATTATTCGGATAGGGAAATGAAAAAGAAAAAGAATTCATAAGGTAATGAAAGAAATTGCGAACGCTCTGCAAACAAGTAAATTATTCACCACAGACTTTAGTTCTGTGCGTTCATGAAGGTACTGCAGGACCGGATCTGAGCATGGGCCAGCAGTTTGTTGGGCCCCCTTAATGTGGGCCCCCAAAACTAGGTTATCATGTTTTTAGGGTCATCGGGAGACGCCGTCCAGCTGAAATTTAAATAGCCTCACACATATCCTCACACATGCTGTGCATTATTGGGAGGGTGAAAACAGACGAATTTGAAGGGGTGAGAATTGTTCTCAGATTGCTCATAAATTAGCTAACTTTTAGTTTTATTGCGGAAGTTGGGAAACACTGCGTCCCTAAAATTTTCTGCCACTAAATAGACTGTCAGAAAATTAACCAAATGAAACCGAAAGAAATACAGACAAACATTATTACAGAGCTCGAAATATCGATATTTTCAAACGAATGAATGAATTTGGCCGAATTCCCGTTTTCACTCTAGGCAGGTATCATTAACTTGGTAGTTGGAATTTCATGCGCCCGGCCGAGGTAAGACACCCCGTCAAGTTACCCCCCCCCCCTTCGGTCGGGAAAAAGAATGCACTTGGTTTGGCGGAATGGCCTGAGAGTCAATAATATTGTGTAATATTGTATTCACAAAACACATGCAATTCCAACAATGAGGTTCAATTGGTCGTGCGTGAATGACTGTGGCTACTGGACATCGTTGGAAATGGCGAAAACCTTAGCTGTGTTCAGAATGCCGTGGTCTCAGTTTTCAGACCCGTTGTTTGTGTAATGAAGAAAAAAGTTCAATATTTCTATTCTTTATGAATTATCCTAATCGTAACATTGTAGTCCTTATCGGCATGAACTTCCTCGGCGAATTTTAAATGTCTTTTATAAACAAACAATAATACAAAAAATTTTCCCACGTTTCTCGCCCAGGTAGTTAATAGTGCTAGGCGCGCAACCATGGGGACACATGAAACCCTTATTGGCCTATCGAGAAAAAGAAATGAAAACAAAAAAATCAGTTATATACAAGCATGTGATGTCGTTCTATACTCACGCAAATAGTGCCTGGGAAGTGCCAATTCTGGTGATCAAGGAGGTGTTTTCATCCAAAATTTTCTTAAGCGCTTCGAGCCAACCATCGGTGGCGTCCCGCTTACGTACTGTTCTCCATTGCTTACCAAAGCCAAAAAAGTGTCCCTCATGGCCCAAACCTAGATCCACGCCTGAATTCTTATGGCAATTGGTCCTAGAGATTACCCCCATCCTATTCCTTTTCGGCAAATTTTAGTCCCTCCGCCATCACACTCTCTTTTGCACTATTTTACTAAACATGACATTGAGCAAGGTCTTAAACTTCGGCCATTTTTTTTTCTAAAAAAAGATCGTTCCAAACGCCGTCTGGCTAGGTCCAGCTAGGTTTCAGTTATTTTTGTTATTTTCATTACGGTTCTGCAATACAAAGTAATTAATTCCAGCAGCTAAAATGCACCAAATTGCACCTTGTTATTTCTTTTCCTGGAAAAAAAAAAATTAAAAACTTCAACCTCAGTTCAATACCCTGCATCAGTAGCTCTTGACAATCTAAATCCCCCTCCCTCTTCTTAGGCAAATCCTGTACTCGCAACTGCGATGACAAATCTGGCTTTTAGCCTAAAATTGTTAAACATTTATATGGTCTGTATATATTTCTGGTCTGTATACGTAGAGACAGGTTTACGCGTATAGCCCAATATATCATATCAGTTATTTTTTTTAATGAGCCAAATGACTGTACGAGGGGCCCCCACATAGGTTCGTGAGCAGGGCCCCACATTCGTAAATCCGGCCCCTCAGGTACTGCCTACGACAGTACCAGTCTGCCGCTTAAATTAGAGGAGTGTCGTGTACTCACTTTAGGAATTCTTACATGGTGAGGGACACACGTAAAACACTTCAAAGGGGGCATTGATTACACGATTGGCTACCTCAGGCCTTGGTATCAATTTTTAAAATGGAACACGATAGGCTGCACGGGGCGCCTCATCTGTGTTCCGAGTCCCCCACCGGCTTCCCCAGAGCGTAGCAAGCCAGCGGACAAGATAGGCAAAATTCATGGGCTCCAAGGGTCCAGAGGGTTCGAGCCAAGGTCTCCCAACAAACTTTGGGGATTTGGGGCTCTGCTATGACAAATCTTTCTGTTGCATCACACTTTCTAACCATGGCGCAAAAATTTTCATGCTCATAGAAATTCAGAAGACTATTCCATCTCTGCCTAAACAGCCACTTAAAAAATCACTGCAAATTTTAATACAGGCAAGAGAAACATAAAGATGAACGGATTCGTAATTGAATTAAACACAGATCAGCGGTTACAAGATCACAAGAAGGCATTCATCGTGCATGTCTTCTATCCAGCATTCTCTACAGCATTATCCAACTTTCTTAGATTCCAAGGCCAGAGATAATTATGTAAGTAACAACTTTTTTTATCCTAGTAACTTAATAAAATGTCTGACCAAAGAGCTCCAAAGAGCAATAAATAATCTTGTCATGGAATACGCCAAGGACTTGTCACCGTGTTTTACCTCGAAAGTGACTTCTTTTCGCCGTAAATTAAAATACCACATGACCCAACCGTCAATTCTGTAAGCAAGGACGTAGCTGGCGAGTGTGGGGATGTAACACTTTCCATTCACGGATCGATTCGGAAAATTGAAGAGAAGGAGAAGAGAAAAATTGGGATGGAGAGTGAAAAAGACAGGAAAGGGAAAAGAGGAAAGGAAATAAGAGGGTAAAAGAGTGTTATGTAGTGTTATGTGAGCCAAAGAACGTAAGCTGGTCAGATTATGCTTTTGCAGAGAGAGTAGCAGGTGAAAAATGGGCATTGAAAAAAAAACAGGTGTTCTTTGCCTGATATAGGTTGTAGACAGTTGTTTTATGCTACAGAGGGCAGTTTAATTTTCTGACACTGCTAAAGAGTGCAGTGAGTTTTCCTCTAATTCTGCCAAAGAGAGCATGGGCCCGACGGGATACATTTTCCCCAATGGTATCTGTCATCCCGTGGCTCCATGTCGACTACCCCTCCTCCTCCCCCACCATGCCATGCCCTTTTCATCAAATCCATTGAAAGTCCCCCTCCGAACCGCCTGTCAGAACCCTTCCCCTTCTTAGTTTCGGACCCAGATGGCTAGATCTCTCCCTTCGTAACGGAAACATTCAAAGAGTAAAAATAAGAACAAAGGGAGAGAGGGGAAAAACGAAAAAAGAAAAAAATGTACGTGGTGATGTCAGTGGTGGCGCCAAGTAGGGAAGGACATGCCCCCCGTTTGGGAAGGCTGCCAGTCGGGGAAATTTCTCGGTTTTGTCGGGGATCTGCTATGAATACGATAAAATATGTAGTTCCCGACATCAGCCAGTCGCCCAACGATTGACTTAGTTTCGGTCCAAATTAGGGCAAATTCTTCAATACAAACCCAAATTTTTCGAATCTTCTCGGTTGAAAACTCAAATGCTTTCAAATTTCCTATAAGTAAAAGCTCAAGTATCTTTAATTTTTTTCCAATAAGGGCCCGAAATTTTTGGAGGGCTTCGAGCGTCCAAATTTCGCTTCATACATCGTTTCGGCACTCCATCGCCCTCATCCAGGCTTCGGGTTACTGTCGGGGAGCTTTGCCCCCAGTCGAGCAAATCCTGGTGCCACCTCTGGTTTGTGTAGGGGATAGGTGAGGCGCACGTGGGGGCGGGAAACTGCTGGACCCCTCGGGGAACGTGTACCCCGTGTACAATTGCCAATCTTATTTCAGCTGCTCACTTTTTATGCTCTCTTTTTCTTTCTGAATCCTCCATCTTCCTTCCAAAATCCTGCTTTTCCGTTCATTTTTTGACAACATGTTGCTCAAGTGTGTCGCAACATGTGTCGGCGACATGTGTCTATTGTATGCAAGGTCAAAATTACTGTGTCCAGGTGTGTCAGCAACATGTGTCGACACATGTGTCCTGAAATGTTGATAGTGTACACACAGCTTTAGCCAATCCCGCGTTTGTGGGGATGTCCTCGAAATTTTAAGCAAAATTTGCTCTTGGTAATTTCTCCCTAGCTTTCATGAAATGCATGTAGATTTTAGGACAATTCCAATATAACCTTTCAGCTCGCTGAGCGCGCAATTTCCATGGTTTAGATTACATGCATAGTGACCATTACTATGGTGATAATGCACGGAATTATTCAAGCGAGAAATAACTCCCGAAAATTTTAAATCCAACCTCAGGATTACATCAAGAGGCGATAATGTGGCACTCTTGTATTATGGGCAACATTTGTATCGTGATGTTCATGATTTAAAGCAGGGAGGGCAGTGGTGGTCTAGTTATACCTCCCTGTTTGAAATATATTACTCATTTCACAAGAATATTCAAAGGTCATTAAGTGTATTTTCAGAATAGAAGAAGCATTATGAAACATGTAACTTAATAAATTAATCCTCTATATATACCACTTGTCATTCTTTTACCCCCCCCCCCCCCCTCAGCATAGATGTACATTTTGGATTCTCGTTCAAAATGAGCGTATATAAGACAGCTTGGTTATAGTACTATTCGAAAGCCATATGAAACCCCTGCAATCATCCGTTCTCCCCATCACAATTTCTTGCATCAACAAATCAATCGAATGTTAGTGCGAGTTAAGAAGGTATAAAATATGTCTTCTAATCGTGAATTTAAGAGGTCTATTTATTACTTATTAATCTCCTTGGGGATAGCTAGATGCTGAATTCTATTGCCCATTATTTTGAAAATGTTCCAAAGTTTCCGGTGTCCTCGTCACGTGGCCCTCATCTTAGCATTGCCTCTTGGCCAGACCTAGGTCCCTGAGGCGGGCCCTAGAACCCGTATACACTTGTTTCGCGCTACGCGAGTCATTTTCAGTCGACATTTCTTCCCTCTAGTCGACAGAACATGGAATGTTCCCCCTCCCAATTAAGAATGCCCTGACGACGCCCCTCTGTAAGTTACATATTAAAAACCTTACTGACGACCAGTTTGTAAGTTCGTTACTCGAGTTACCAACTGGTCGTATCCCATTTTTCCATCCCTGTCATAGTTGCGACAACAGAAGGTTCGTTCAATAAATATAATTAAAACTTATCTGAGATCATCGATGAGTCAAAAAAGATTGGACGGTTTGGCTATGCTGTCAATTGAAAATAGTGAAGCCACAAATATAAACAGATAAACGAATTGCAACTGCAAAAGTGAAAGCTAGACAGGTCAAAATTTGAATACAGGGCCGTCAGAACATGAAGGTTGATAATTAGACACGTGCATATCATGTTATACATGGTTTACCTATAAGTTTTAAAACACCTTTAACATGTCAAAGCGTGGATGACCGGCTAAAGCTGTAATGATATTGGTTTTGTGATACCAATGGTATCCTCACTGCTCCTGTTCCATGAATCCTAGAGGGTCTTGCTATGCCCCTGTCCTTCCTTGTGAAAGGAAATAAGACCCATATCTATAGCCAGAAATCTCACTAACTGCTAGTCTTTCTGGGGGAGGCAAGCTCCGTAGTATATTTTGTCTTTTACCTGACAACTGGTGCTTATGGTTTCTTCCCCCGAGGCCTAACCACAAGTAAAAAGAAGACCTTCAGACTAGGAAGGTGGCCAGGATTAAGCCGACAGGGGGCTGGGCTCCAAACGGGGGAAGAGGGTAGACCTGAAGCTCTTACAAAACCCACGGGTTTAATGTCGACAGGAAGTGAAGAGGGGGGTTAATAGGGAACCTTTGCACAATACTATTCCACTGCAGACTTTTACATAGTATCCGTATGTGCCTTAAGTGCCGATTGGCGTGCTGATGTTAGTGTTCATAAGGGAAATCTGACTTCTGTAAATGAATAAAGGGCAAATCGAGCGAAAATTTCGGGGTACACATAAAAGAATATATACTCATTTAGTTAAAAAATCAACGGGGTTTGATCCCTCAGGAGGATTACACGTATCCAACCCATCTGTTTCATGAAATAGTCAAACCTCCCTGTATGAGTCGCTTACCGTACGGAATGACAAACACAAGAGGATATTAACCAGGGTATGCGATATGCGATAAATTTACCCCCGACCTTGACATAAAATTGTAAGGGCTACCGATAGCTTGTAAAAGTGGGAAAGGCTTATACTTTTAGTTATCATACGGAACGGACTATGAAAGAAACTGAAACAACAAAAAGTATAGTGCAGAGCAAACCGAAAATTTTGGTTTATATTGAAGACACTGCCTTTTTTAATTAGCAGTTAAGAGCAAAAGCAGCTTGACCATTACGCCTACTACATACTCTACCGTGCCAACTTAAGTACTGTCGGCAGATAGACTTGCAAGACTGCAGAATTGGAGCGCAGTCTGTACTTAGCTGTTATTATTACTCGGCTGGTGCACTGCGTCCGTAGGAGATATTTGACTGCACTAAGTAGATGCGAAGAATCCGTAGATAAGTATTTATCATACTTCATAGTTTGCAGTGCAGTGCGCGAGAGCTATTTATTGCTGCGCAATTAGAGCAGATAAAGCATTTATCATTACGCAGTTGGTGGGCTTCGTTCTCAAGAGGTACATTTGGCTGTGCAAGTAGTGCGGAACTCCCGCAGAGCAAGAACTTCGGCAGAACAAGACTTTTATTTTAATTTACGAAATTGTTACCCTGTCTTCGCAGCATACATTTATTTCTGTGCAAGTAGGTGCTCAGCTTAGCAGATAGACTTGCAGTTTTATGAATTTGGGGTGCAGTGTCGAGAACTGAACTGATATTATTGTGCGGCTGATAAGCTGCTTCGTACTGAAATTTAATTGCTGCCTGGCTGTTGTGAAAGTCCTTTATAACTTGTTATAACTTGTTTCATAAGTTAAATTAATTTAAAACAGACAATTGATCATGTAATCCGTCCCCGATTCTTCCCCTTTTTTAATTTAAAGAGAATAAAACTGAGAGATTTTCAGAAAGCAAAGAACCTTCTCTCATTTTTGTGACTCCCTGTCTTCCAGACTCCTTTATGGTATGGCCTTTGCCCAAGACTAAGAACAAAGTAACAGGACTTTGTCGATATTGTTTGACACATATCTTTTGTGGACATTTGTTACATTCACAAAGTTCAGCCCAAGTTGGAAAATTTCGAAAACTGAAAGCAGAATTTATTTTAGAACTTTATAAACTCAAATGGAAACGGGAGAAGTAGCTGCAGTTTAGCTTGTGACTCTCTTTCGGGAGGTTCTTAGTTTCTGTCTTTCTATTCCTGGCAAGCTATTTAACCTCGACTGATATAATCCACCAAGTCAATTGTTGCTTTATCATTAAAACAGAAACAAAAAACTGTTTTCCCCTCCACTTCCTTTCATTTATTGTAAGCGTGGGTAGCTTGCAGACTGAAAATTTACCACAATAGCGTAGCCAAAAGGGAAGGGGGAGGGTAACTCCCCCACAAACATTTAGTCCCCGGAGATTTTTTGATATATTCACCGATGTTGTAGGTATATTTGTTTGGCCACTAATACAGAATGCCAATATGCCACGTTTATCTTACGAAAGGTATCTCAATGTTGTTAAAGTTACCAAGAAAAGGTTTTTAGTTGCTCACAATTGGCTTGAAAGTGATTTTTTCGGTGCGATACTGGCGTACAAATAAAAGGCATCATATCGTAAGGTATATCATATGACAAAAAACATATTTTCAACCAGAAGAGGCCTCTTTAAATCGGATGACTCCTCGAAACCGTACTGCAAAGTCGGATAACAGTATGTCACCTATATTTTCCACACTAAATTTGAGAGAGATTCCCAGTCTAAATGTATGGCATAAAAGCTTGTTTCGCCCCAACAGTGCAAATCAATTCACCATTTTTCCTAGGGAAGGTTAGATCAATCTTAATGTTCACAAGGCTATCCAATGCAACAGTTTTATTTTTCAATCTTACTTACTGGCATTATGATTTTCTAACCAGTCTAGACTGTTAGTTCGTTTAGTGACAACTCTCTGCTCAAACGTCAAGGATTCATCAATTGAAATCTTGCCACCCACCCCCCTCCAACGCAAGTCCCTATTGATTTCCAGATGTCTTACGATACTGCTGTTACTCCAATGATATTATCAACGTACACTTATCGTGATGGCCAGATGCCAGAAAACCTTACCAATAAATGTTTAATATCTAACAGTTCGTGGTAGAGGACACCAGACTCGGCATTGTGTTTAACAGTTTGGCGAGTACGTAATCATCATTGCTCGCCCATTCCAAATTTGCATGCAAAGTGGCCCCACTGTACACCCTGTACATTGTGGGACTCCATGAAAATGTGTCTTTGTGTTCCTATCTTGATTGCAGCTAGATGGCAGTGTTATCTTTCAAAGGTAGACCCTAGACCCTCAGACCCCTCCTTGTTAGGACTTCTTGCTTTTGCCTCTTTTTTTTTTGTTTTTTGTCTTTTTTGTTGTTTTTGCGTTTTACAAAAACCTTTGATTAACACCGGGTTTTGTCATAAATTCAATCAAGTACACTTCCAAATTTTTCATTTTTGTACAACCTGAATAAGTCGTTCTGTAGGTATATTTGTAAATATTTTGTGGTATATTCGTCATTTTTCCCTTTGCCCCTTCACCTCGTTTCAATCTTTGCCCCGTAGCTTTGGCACCGAGTTAAGACAATGAATGCATCTATTTTTAAACAGATGATGTTCTAAAAAGTAAAAGCAAAAAATATTCTCAACATCGGCTAAATCGTGGAGATGAACCAGCGTTTTGTGCTAATTTAATGGGTCATAAAGTAAGGCTGACCCAAGAACACCTAAGACGAATGAAAAACAATTCCGATTCCGGGGCTATCATTCCACGCAAGTCCACGTCCAGCGCCCTTTGATTCCAAGTCAATTCTATAGTCTGGCTCACCGGGCAATTTTTAGTTGACGTCTTGTAGCCATTCATGCATGTAGCAAACTGTACACCAATAACAATGAAACCTTAATTAACATTTATGAAACATTTATTTGTATGGGCTCGACTCCTTGTCAGAGTTCAGATGCAATTTCGGGCCAATTCCGAGTCAAGTAAAAACAAACGGACTCGGGATCGACACTGAGTCCTGTCCTTAGAAAGGAGTTACAGTCCTGTCATGTAGAATGTCAGATGAACAGAAATGTAAGAATAATTCAATGAGTTGCACTTTGTAAAAGCCTTTCATATTTACCCTTGTTTTCTGCTAAAACTGAAGCTGCTTTACTGAACAACGAATATACAGGAGCAACCTTAGATATGTACACTTTGATATCATCATATTATGTAGACTCAGGAATCTCTGATATCAATGGCATACTAACACTATCTGTAAACATTTTTGTTCCAAGAAGTAAGTGGACTTTGCCGGTAAGGGGCTTGTTAAAGAACCCATGGAATGGGTTTATGATAATTCTTTTCTAAAATTTATCTTCACAAACGGTCGATTGTAAAAAAGTCCTTAATCGACATTTACTTCAACAATGAACAGTGCGATGTAAAAGTATATTAGCTTGTTAAGTACTTGTTCTGAATCACCCTACACACTTCCGTAAAATCTTTCTACTTTTAGATTACTATAAATCTTGCTCTGCTCTTTTCTTGAAAATGATACACAAAACACAACCACCCTTCTTAAACCTCCTTTTAACATACAACTAACCAAGAACCGCCATTTCCTGTCTTAACAGTGCACTATGAGTCATACAAACTTGCTAAGACTCCTCAGCCATGTAATGTACCACTTAGCAATTTTGTCTAGAATACCCTATGAAAGTAAATACAAAGATATCTTAAAGTTACTTATGTGTGCAGTAATATCTCTGCTATCCGCTTTGAGAATTAGATTCAAAGCTTGACGTTTCATATTTTGCATTTACCCAGCTGGTTCTTTTGTACAGACCTCCACCTTGCCACTTCATGTTATCATGAGATTATCTATTTACCCAAGCATCGCTTATTCCATCCCATGCTTATTCCTATCCCATGAGTGTATTATATCTCATCATGTTTACAAGTAGCCTGTGTAATGCAAATATAAGAAAGGCATGTCATGCGCATTGACTATCCCATGACGTCACAAACCCGCTACCAACGCGAGGAGCGAGGGCACCTATCGCGGACCAGGGGTTTCCAAGAGAAGCTACAGCACGAAAGTCAATTGCCCTGTGAGCAGAATTCTTCTCAACTCTCCTCTCACATCATAGGCTTCCCCTCACAATTAATTCCACGTTATGTTAAATCATCGTGGCTTCGTCATTATCAATATCCACTCTCTCTTCCTCCTTGTGGATTCCCAGTACAGAGACTGACTCCAGCTGTATGCACATCCACCTTCTATTATTCTGTGTAGATTTCTAAGGGTTTTGGCTTGGGTACCCTTTCTACTTTATCCACCGTGACTTCGTTCCAGCGACCCCCGGGTACCTTCGCACTTCAACGTTTCTACTCCTACTGGTGTTTTGTCAATATAACCGCCAGTACTTCCGACATCTTAGTACTAATCTTAACAATTTTCTCACTATTGTGGACATCTTCGTAATCACTCTTGGACTGTGAATGGAAGCAGTGGCGCCGCCAGAGTTTGGTGATGGGGAAGACCAGATGATGTCGTAATGCCACCTCAGTCCCCGCAGTCTGATTAAATTGTACCATTTTGTGAGTCCCTGTGATTGTATACAGCAATGTGGAATCCTTTTTGTCACTACATAAAGGTGCCGTCCTGGGGGAGGGGTCTAAGGGGAGGGAATGAGAAATTTTTGTTAAGTTAAGGTTGCTTAGATGCAAAATGGTGCTATCTTTAGGATATTTTTGGAGCTGACCATATATGGCTGGAAAATATCCATAATTTAGTGAATTCTAATTTTTGGTTAGATGAAAGAGGAGAGTGTGTTGTCTTAGAGAAGGGTATGTTGTCAACAAACCTCCCCAAGCCCCCTCCCCCTTTTGGCTAGGCTTTACTGCCTTCTATTTGAAGGAAGTTTTTACGAAAAAATACGTGCGTGGAGTCCACAGAAACATTCTTGGACTATTACGAAAATTTTCCTTTGTCTCATTGTGCATTATAAAAGGGTATCTAATACTGACAGACACCGGTATAGTGCCTCCTGGAAGCTCTGGGTTAATTATGTAAAATGGGGCACTGATATGATGATTATTACCCGACATCCAAATGATACTATAGAGTATGATGCCGAGCACGTTACAACTATGGTATTTTTACCAAGTTTGAACGAAAATCCAGACGAACATCTTCCAGCAATGGGGAATGAGAGGGAGAGTATAAGTGCAGGGAAGTGATATTAGACCTCCCTGATAGGTAAAGCAAAAAGGGTTTAGGACTAAAAGGCGCGTTTCAGAATGTTTTTTTTTTCCCTTCTAAACCGGTAAAGGCTGAGCGCGAAGCGCTCGGTAAGAATTTTTGAAAAATGTATAACGGCAAATATACGCACTTCAACCTTCCACAACATGCTACAAATTAAATTGAAAGATCCCATAGGCCTCTACAGATGTTGGGGATGTACTTCTGTTTTTCGGAAAAGTGTTGCGATCAGAATAGTTGCATGCATCATAACCTTAATAATGGTCATAAGTCGGAGTGAAAACCGTGACGAATGCGCGCGAAGCGCGCCGAAATTTTCATTAAATAAGTTAACCATGACAAAACCTACATTCATGCTCTGCATCGAGACACTTTCAATTCCCCAACAAACCTATTTGCCAACCAAAAAGCCAGTCCGAGTTTACCTGAGAATTCGTAAACAGCTTTTAACTTTTGTTGCTGTGCTTCTGTGGAAGTTGCTACCGGAAATTTTTGATAATAAGGACAATATTGAGGTAAGGTTTGAAGCGCGCGGAGCGCGCGAAAATTTTGAAAGTTTGCGAAGGATTTGCGATAATTCTGATAGTTTGAGAACCATTTGTGATAGAAAATGTTTACAATAGATCCATCACTCGGTCGAAAACACACCTCACCCTACCCCACACAGAAATCTATAGCTTAAACGCCTTTTGGGATCATTTTAAAATTTTCAAAAAAAAATCTGAAATTGATTGGGGCCACCCCCATGCCCCCCGTGCCGGCGCCACTGAATGGAAGTCGTTTAAGTCTTCTCTCTAATTCGTGACCCGATTTTCGGAGTCTCAGTAACTACTCTGTGCGCCGCACTGTGAATTCTACGTCACCGACGACCAGACCCTGGTTACACCAGTGACCACGGCCGATCAGCTTGAGATAACTTAATTTATACTTTACTGGGGCTTTAAGATGAAGACTTTGATTGTATGTCGTTATTCTTGTACATATTCAAATCATTTACACGAAAGTAAGATACAGATCAATACATAGCCAATAATACTCCAATTTTGATCTTTACCTATCTTCTATCTTGCGTACTGACAACCTCAAATCTTTCTGCCGGGATTCGATTTATTTCCCTTCAATCAAGAAACACCGACCACGTGGAAAATAACTATGGGACTGTATGCCATTCCACTTTCACGAATTTACAGAGTATATAGGCATCACTACGAAAGTAATATAGAGATTTTTCTTCCCCACCCCTTAGTGTGACCGACCTTTTTTAAAAAGGTTGGCAAATTCGTGAAAATTCCCCCTTTTCACTTTCCCACTATATCTTGTGACACGTGTTCTACGGTACTGATGTAACTACCATTTTGAACCAGCATTATACTATCACTGTTACGGTAACTTATTTCTAACTGCCTTATTGTCTGCTTTCGATGTTGTCGTGTTTTGTTGTATTAAGGAGCGTTGTCATTAACACTCGTAATTTGAAAGTGTACAATGTGCATGTATCATGAAATACTTAGCTTACGCATGGTGGTATTATTACAGGATAATATAACACAAAGATGACTCACCTTTACAGTTCTTTCCATGAAGTCTTGCCAGAACGTCTTTGTCGTCAAACGATCGCGGTAATAGGGCATAATAACGAAATCTACGAAAAATATACAAATAAGTCCACTAACGTTAATTTATAGACAAGTCGTAACCTTTCAGAAATACAGTATTCTTTAAGGCTGGTTCAAAGGTGATTTAAACTTCACTATAGCGCAAAAGGAACACTGCTATTTAACTTTGCGTTATATCCGTGATTGGCCCTGAGGAGCAAAAGAAACCATATATGGTTTTTAAAGCCTTTTAGCGGGTAAAAAAGAAGCATAAAATCTTCATGTTGCCACATTTTAGAAAGCTATAAGAACCATATATAGTCATCCATTGCTCTTACAGGCCAATGGCGGACATATATTTCAGAGTTGTACAGTGTTCAACTATCATAGCATTATAGAGCTATACTTTTTCTGATATGTTACAGTACAGTTTCAGGCTCATGTTATTTTCCTAGGCATGTAAATCATTTCTGCAATAGCCTACCCTGCCTTATCAAAACGGAGTGTTTAGTGGCGTTTATGTAACCATAAGATTTTGCATCATTATAGAGAGTACTTGGAAAACAAATAGTAATGACATTTCTTTTGCAAAGGCTGTACTTTATTATACCTGGAAGTACGTTATTTTTTCCACTTTATTTTCTGAGATGAAACATGGCCAAACGGGGGGGGGGGAGGTGACCACTGTCGGGAAAAGCTAGCTCCCGTTGGGGAAATTTTCCATTTTAATTGGAAGCCTTAGGTAACTGGATGATGATAAAGTAGGTAATCCCTGACAACCACCAGCTAAACACCAGCTAACTTGGTTTTGTTCCCAAGAAACTCATATTGTTCTATAAGAGCTTCAAGTTTTCAAATTTTATGCAATATTACCCAACATTTTTAAATCCTTCTCCAATAAAAATGAACATCTTTTAAATTTTCTCCAGAGAAATCCCCAAAATTCCAATTACAATCCAAGTTGAGGGCTTAACCGTTGTTCCAACAACATTATGGGTTCTTCCGGTTGTTGTCCCTTCCCCTCCGGGGTTCTTAGCCCCCTGTCAACAACTCCTGGTGACGTCACTGATCAGTACAATTACTAAACAAGAACTTGCTGAATGTCAACTTTGAATACTGACATCCTTTCCGCGTTCATTAAGCTGATTCTATTGTTAACGGTGATGTTTGGCAAAGCACAACGATGCAACGGTCCAGTTTATTGATTTCAAAGAAATAGACGAATATTTTAGTACTTAGCCACGTACCCTTCCTCTGGGTAGCACAAGTGATGGAGTACATTGGATATCGTTACATGTAGGCCTAATATCGGTCACATATGTCACCTCGAAGAACGACACTACGAGTCAGATCTTTTTATATAATAGAACAGAGGATGGTTTCCGTATTAGACACTGTTATCACACAATGGATATGCCTTACGTAATAACGCTTATCCACGAATGGATCTTCATGTTGCTAGGTACTCTGAAATGCGTTGCCCGGAGAGATGGTTCGCCTTAGAACAATGACGTAATTTTGCTTCATGGTTGCACGGAACGGCGCAGCGTGAGATGCGATCAGGAGAGGATATCCCCATATGTAAAAGTTCCTTTCAAGGATAGTGCTGGGCAGCGGAATGGGATGGGACCCCACCCCCTCCTTTAACGGTGTGAGATAAAGAATCCCCAGTAAGGTAGCTGGCGTGTGGCAGTGTTTCGAGACAAATGTGTGTTTTCGGCATTTAACCTCTTAACAACAACGGGTCCCAATTGGGACCTGCGAGTGACAACACCCCCAGAATTTTTATACTCTACTTTGCTTCATGGTATTATTTGGTTTAATTATTAAAAACGAAGACAAAAAGATCATGTTAATGGTATTTTTAGAGGGTCTATGTAGGAAACATTATTTTGCTAAAATGTGGAAAAATATTTTCTTATATTCAAATTTTAGCCAATCAGGGTGCGGCCACCAAAGTCCCTGTAGGAGCAAGGTATGTCCTCTAACTACCCAACAGTAACTTTTTCCTATACCTCAATACATCTAAAAACACTCTGAAAAGCTTGGGGCTATAGATAGTTGCTTCCCCAAGATATTTGCAATCATTCCTTCAAAAATGTCCAAAGTTTACCTATTTTTGTCCCAAAAGACGTAAATTTTCAAATGTTATAGAAAAATAACACCACCCTAGAGCAAAAACATTGTATTTTTGAACTGAAGACTATCAGTTTTTTATTAGTTAATCAAAGGTGTATACTGCCATCTCTCTCCAATCAAAACAATCCAGGCATCCATGTGCTGCTTTCACCCGTACCACTGTTTGGCACGCAGCGTACCCGGAAATTTTAGCTAAAAAGGTCTCCTAGATCGCGGGAAATGACACTTCTCAGGCCTTGCAAGTTGCTCTAAAGATTTCTGAACATCCTTTATTTTGAGATCTCATGTCTTGATATGGTCATGAAATAGTTTATTGAAATAGAAAAACAGTCAGGCAAGTTACTTTGAAATATCGTGACATATCCTTTGTGAATTTGACGTCGGCATTGACATTTGTCGGCAAATCTGCACAGTGGCGCTGCACAGAGGTTGGTGATGGGGGCACTATAAAAGCAGATGCTGTAAGCCCACCCCATATACATCCAGAAATATGGTGTAAAATGTGCATACTCATACTCGGGGGTAGTTTGAACCCGGAACGAATCCTTCCTTTGCCACCTTGTGTAGGTGATGCCCTGTATTTGGTGACTATGGTTACTGCCATAAGGCAGGCTTGATGTGGGTCCAAGGGGAGGGGTCTAAGGGGGCTGACAATTTTTTGTTCATTTAAGATGACTTAGACGGCAAAAGGTGCTATCTTTGATAAATTTTGAACTGATCATATATTGGAAAACTTTTGCAATTAAGTGATTTTTACTTTTAAATTGACTTTAAAGGAAAGGTGTGTCGTCTAAGTGAAGGGGTAACTCCTGAGATCTCCTCCTGAAAATTCTTTTGTTAAGGTAAGGTACTTTAGATGCAAAATGTCAAATCTTTTAGTTAATTACATGCTTAGAAATTATCATTATTTTGTTATATTTTGGCTTTGGCACTCGTTGTAAAAAATGTGTAACGACAAATACATGCTAAGGATATTACCGTGTATGCTACTTGTGCTATTACATTGCTCAAAGATTCTCTGCTGATACGAGATCCCTGCAGAGGTCGAAGATGTACTTTTGTCGTAAAAGGGCTTTGATCACAATAATGTATGATTGCCCGAATAATGGTTTTAAGATATGGAGTGTGTAACGTGACAAATGAGGGCAAAGCGCGGAGAAATTTTGCATTGAAAATCATTTCCAAAGCAAAAGTTGTGGACAGACTTTGCAATAAGACACTTCAAATTCCTAATAAAATATATCCGCTAATTAGAGGGCGAGTCTTCTAGTAATTCGTATAAGCTTTCAATTTTCATAAATTAACCGATAATGTAAAAACGACCGATAATGTAAAAAAAAATTACCGATAATGTAAAAACAACCGATAATTTAAAAAAAAAATTACCGATAATGTAAAAAACTCTTTGAACCGATAATGTAAAAAAAAAAAAAAATACCGATAATGTAAAAAAGTTCGTCTGCCGAAAATGTAAAAAAATCTACCGATAATATAAAAACTGTTCTAAGGACGTTTTCATATTCAATTGGAAACGTGGAATTTTATCAATGAAGTCATACGTTAATCCAGAAAGGTCGTAGGTCATATTCCAGGGGAAGGGGCTCTCACCCCTATTTCACAGCGCCCTCTTGAAGGTATATTTCCCTTAAAAAGGTACATTGAAAGACAGCAGAAGAATTAAAGGTCACTTTTTACTCAATTTTCCAATTTAAAAGGGGTTAACAAGAGAAATGGACACACTGTGCAACACTTTGTTTATCATCATTTTTCATAAATTTTGGCATAATAGTCAATAACTTAATCGAAAACCATCAAAGTATGAAGAGGCATTTCTTGCGAAGTATTGAACAAGTAATTCCAACGTACGTTATTCTTTAACGACAAATTTTCAAATCTTTAAAACCATGATAAAGGGATAAAAATCATAGGTAATTTAAAAGAAGGCAGCCGGATTCTTTTTTACGATTCTTTCAGAGAGAAATTCAGTTCTTGTAGCACAACCATAATTTGTTGTTCATAATTTTCAAAATTCCAAACTATGCGAATCCGTAACTCTTGAAATGTGTTACAACTGGGGAGACAAAGCTATTGCTTAAGTATATCAGTTAGACTAATTTTTTAATGATGATAACAGCTTCTTCCGTTGTATACCATTTTGGTGCTTTCTCAACGCAATATTTCCTTTTTAACTGCCGAACCAAAACAGCTCTCTTTTGTTACATGTCACTATAACTTTAAAGAAAGTTTTTACAAAAGCCTGTACTTTTCGTAAACATGCCTGATAATGATACTTACTTCAAAGTCTTCAATGCCACACATCTCGCAGAGTAATCGAAGATGTCTCTAGCTTTGTCACGAAGATCATGTCTGCCATATATCTCAAGCTCCTGGAGTGTGTCTAGTCTTGGCAATTGTAAACCAGATGAGAGACAGAGACATTCTTCCTTCAGATCAACAGATTGGACACAATATACGAGGGAAACACTAGAGATTGGAATCTGTATAACACAAAAACATGTAACAAAACACTAATAATGAAACTTTAAAGGGGATGACTTAAATAAATATAAAATCAACATGAAACGTCGAGGGGGGAAGAATTATGAAATTGGTGCATAATGAATTTATACATTTGGGCTGAAAGAGAATTCATAATAGACCAGCAGTGAAGTTTAATCCAATGCCACAAACTTATTCAAATGTTTCAACAAGACTTTAAGTGGTAGACAGTTAGTCCGTGTCAGGAAGTTGTCCGATTCAGAAAGTAGTGAGCGTTGTTCGGTTCAGCTGTCGAGCAGTGGTGCAGAGCAAGAAACCCCCACTCCTCCCAGCCCCTGGGAAAGTGGCTAAAGACTGGGGATACACTCACGTCCATCGGATGGGGACGTTAAATTGCGGTCTCGGGACCAGGACTGGGAGCGATTAGTACACGCCTGCCTCGTTAACCTCTGAGCACGAGGCGAAAAAAGAAGGCAAATCTCGCCTGTGTTCATCCACGCCCACACTGGTATAGGGTCCTCGATGAGCCAAGTGGCTTCCTGACCCTCAAACGTTTAATTTAAACTTAATACAAGACTCAAAATATAACTAGTCTACATAGACGTTCCAACTAGGAAACGGTAAACATCTGCGTAAGAAGCTACTTTTCAGTGCCACGGTTATATAAAAATATGTGATAGGTGGCCTCTTGAAGAATTTGTAATATTACCTAAACGGAGCGCCATCATTATCCGCGCGTCACGTACCAAGAACAATTTTCCCCAAAATGGCTCCCAGATCGCAAGGTATGGCACCTTTAAGATCCTGTAAAAATATCTAACCATTCTTCATTTTGAGATCTCATGCAGTAGAAATATTATAGTATACTTTCCAAAATTTATTACTTGTTGGTGACAAGTATAATTAGGATTTGGGGAAACTTTTCCTATGAAAGACTATTAGGACATCCTTGGGCCGTCCTTGGGACGGGATATGTGAGGAGGGGTGTGCCCCTCCCCATTTACAATTTATGCACTACGAAGGGGCCGAAATGCTGAATGCTGCCACTATTCTTATTACATTTTGTCAGCGCATTTGTGAACTACAAATTATCATTTTAGTGTCAAGAAACACAACTGACAGTTTTAAATATCATTAGAATATGGGAAGACTATTTCTTCATACTCCGTCTGGCGCTGTTTATTTCCTACTTACTTTATCCGGTAAGACTGAGGTTCTGTTTTAGTGGATTAATATCTATAGAAATGCGAAGGAGGCCAAAATCTGAGATACGTGCTAAAATGTTTTAATGAGAAAACTTGATGATAGTCCGTCTCAATAGAAGGTACATTGTTCTGCATCGTGCCACGTCCAAAAGAACAATTATGCGACTGAAGATGACCTTTCCAACCTTAACAAACAAAAACTATGAAGGATAAGTAAACATCCCTATAGGTATTTACTAGATAAGCTGGAAGGACTTTCACTATATACTACATAGAAACAACTTATACGAAAACAGCAAAAAAGACTCTTCAACGCTCGAGGCGAGCCAACTTTTTCTTGTTCATATTGAAAGGTTTGCGCCTTTGAGGGCGCCAAAGGGTTAACCGCCGGGGTAAATGATCCCCTCCGGGGAGTAAATATTTTATCGTAACCACCATCTTGACTTTGGCTCCCGAAAAATGGAAAATTGTGCCACGGGGAACCTAATCTTTTGTTACCTCTTGTGCCACCACTGGTTTAAAGCGATAAAAATAGTGATACTGTCACTATTGACTTAGTTTGCAATGAATTATGTCTCAGACCAGACAACTTGTCTCTCCAAACGCAGGGTCATTTACAAGGCCTTCGGGCCGGATAGTCGCCATGCATTATGCCCCCCTCCCATGAACTTTGGTATAGTTGTTACAGTAGAAGCATATACCAAGCATATAACGAAAAAGAAATTTCTCTGCAAAAAAGAAGAAAAACCTTTGGTCTTTCATCATATGTTGTACCAGATGGATAGACTGATAGAAGTAACATATATTCTTCCATCAATATAAAAAATAATCCATACAAGTAAACACTCTTTACATGCATGGAACAAGGAGGACACTTTGAATATATTGAAGGCACCATTTTGGCGTGTTGCAAGCAATGTAAATATAACATACCAATTCTTAGGCACGGCAAAAAAATTAAAGTAAGAGAGAACGACGTCGATCTGGAATGAAGCCATTGATTTGGCTCTCTGTGTGGCAAGAAAGCAACTGCGCGTAACTTATATCACGTCGTTGCTTTCGCCCAAGTTCTTGGCGGAGAAAAGTACAAGTCTTCCAGATAGGAGTACAACAAAAACATTTTAGGAACCATGGGTTATCCCTGTTGTAGAAATGACTCCTAATCTTTCAAAGAACGGAAAAAATAACATATAATTTGTGAAGCAGATTGTACATTACCTACGGAGACACGCCATCAACCAGCTTTTTTGCCATAGAGCAGAAACGCATGCTTCACTGCTTAATAACGCAGGGATGCACTGTGTCACCGTTCTCCGTTACTTTAATTTCTCTGGAGCATGTACTGTCAAGAGTGGGGGCGGTCGACCCTGATGCCAAGTAAAACTGAAGGTTGCAGTGTGCAAAATACGCAAAAATATTGACAGTTAACATAAAATTGTGACAAAAAAGACTTAAGACAGAAAAAAATATGAACTGTTAGCATGTCTACGCCACTGTTCATAGGGTAGCAAAATTTTGTTTCCGATGAATTTACCAATTGGGGGAAAGGGAGGGCAGCTGTCTGCAGGAGGAACCGGATCCATCCCCAGCCCTACTACTGCCCTGCATTTCTCAGTGAATCTGCCCTATACTTGAGAGCAAAAAGAGGTATGTCGTCTAATGGTTTGATGTTCCGTCGTCGGTGGATTACATACTTCATCGTATCCATGAAGGGGCCGGATCCGACGAAACTGGAAAATTCCCCGCCGCGGACATCATAGCCCCTTGTCCGTTTCACCACCCCAGGAATAACATACACTGTATCGTGTCCACTCGTATGTCCTGAGTCGGCTACTCTTTGACAAATACTAGCTATGAGACTGTAGATGGAGTTCTCAACCTTTACAGAAAACTGTATTATGCCACTTGTCTTAGTATGCCACTTGTCTTAGTATGCCACTTGTCTTAGTATGTCACTTGTATTAGTATGCCACTTGTCTTAGTATGCCACTTGTCTTAGTGTGTCACTTGTCTTAGTATGCCACTTGTCTAAGTATGTCACTTTTCTTAGTATGCCACTTGTCTTAGTATGTCACTTGTCTTAGTATGTCACTTGTCTTAGTATGCCACTTGTCTTAGTGTGTCACTTGTCTTAGTATGTCACTTGTCTTAGTATGTCACTTTTCTTAGTATGTCACTTGTCTTAGTGTGTCACTTTTCTTAGTGTGTCACTTGTCTTAGTATGCCACTTGTCTTAGTATGTCGCTTGTCTTAGTATGCCACTTGTCTTAGTATGTCACTTGTTTTAGTATGTCACTTGTCTTAGTATGTCAATTGTCTTAGTATGCCACTTGTCTTAGTATGTCACTTGTCTAAGTATGTCACTTGTCTTAGTATGCCACTTGTCTTAGTATGTCACTTGTTTTAGTATGCCACTTGTCTTAGTATGTCACTTGTTTTAGTATGTCACTTGTCTTAGCATGTCACTTGTCTTAGTATGCCACTTGTCTTAGTATGTCACTTGTCTTAGAATGCCACTTGTCTTAGTATGCCACTTGTCTTAGTGTGTCACTTGTCTTAGTATGCCACTTGTCTAAGTATGTCACTTTTCTTAGTATGCCACTTGTCTTAGTATGTCACTTGTCTTAGTATGTCACTTGTCTTAGTATGCCACTTGTCTTAGTGTGTCACTTGTCTTAGTATGTCACTTGTCTTAGTATGTCACTTTTCTTAGTATGTCACTTGTCTTAGTGTGTCACTTTTCTTAGTGTGTCACTTGTCTTAGTATGCCACTTGTCTTAGTATGTCGCTTGTCTTAGTATGCCACTTGTCTTAGTATGTCACTTGTTTTAGTATGTCACTTGTCTTAGTATGTCACTTGTCTTAGTATGCCACTTGTCTTAGTATGTCACTTGTCTGAGTATGTCACTTGTCTTAGTATGCCACTTGTCTTAGTATGTCACTTGGTCGAGGGTTACAATTCATCCAGATGAAACCAAAGTAAGAAAATTGCAAAAGAGCTACAAAAGCCGAAACCGTCTCAACAATTTGGGGTAATTAATAACCCAATGTGAGGTTGTGACAGATGCAGTAAAATCTTGCTCGTAGCACACTTAAAACAACAGTTTTGAGAGATCATCATAAAGTGTCGGCTAAGTTGTGCCATGGAAGGCCCATAGGTCTTAACTAACAACCATATCGATAAAACAAAGTACAGTGTTACTTCGCTTTTGCATTGTATAGCGAGATAAACTCACGAGTCAAAAACTTTTCTTTTAGCTATCTGAATGGGAGACAGAGCGTCTTTAAGACTCTTTATGCTCACCTTGGATCCGCACTAGAATAGTTTAATTTTAACACTAAAATAGCTTGTGGTCAGTCTACTACGATAGAAATACAACCAATGATAACAATAAAATGTTCATCCTGTTCAAATAGTAAGACATAAATTTGAACTGACTGTATAACTGTAAGCGAAAGCAAATTTCACTTTGAGTAAATGACATTTCTTGCCTCTTTCAAGCTGTTGAATTTGCCCTGCAAATAGTTTTGTTCTTTTGTCTTTTCAAGTAACTGATAAGAACACTATTAAGGTATCGTGGATAATTTTCTTCATCGGGACGTATATTAACTTGCCCGCTTCCGTGGTTGTTTTGTTAATGAATGGTAGTAGCTATCAACATCAGTCGCATGGTAAGTGTATCATCTTTGACTCATCAGGTGAAGCAAACGTTAACTGTCAGTACCTATCATGTATGTTTCTTTTTGATTCGTTTTCGTCGATCGTGGAAGATACACGGCACAAAAACATTTATCAATGAAACAAATTCTTGATTCTGCTTTACATTTTACGAAGACTTTCTTCGAACTTGTATGGCGGTAAACTTGGTCCAGCCAATTAAGTTCAATCTAGTTTTGACATGCAGACCGTTACTCACTTGTGCTAAAACAATAAGGTGTAGGTTACAATGGTACTAGAAAGAAGGCAGTGGTATTAGAAGCATCTCAATTGAAGTCTCTATCAGCCTTGCCGAAATTCACGTTATATTTCGGGGGGGGGGGGGCAGGAGAGTGACAGGGGCCATACTCCTACCCTAGCTCCCTTCCGTCGGGAAGATTGGCCCCGGGGAAATTTTCTAATTTCGTTCGGGAGCCATACGGGGTACGATAAAGTATATATTCTCTGACGAAGCCATTTGCCACACGAGTCACCCGATTTTGCTCTAAATAAGGGCGAATTCTCTTATGAAAAGCCTCTAATTATTCAAAGTCTTCTCTACATCCCCAGATTTTCAATTTTCTTTCAATACAATCCCCAAATTTTCTCCAATAGACCGTATGCATATGATGTCACAGAACAGACAGTGAGCCCTCGCTTGAGGTAAGTGCATAGCGTTGCAACTTAAACCAACACAAATGCAGAAAGCTAATATTTGATCCGGCCGGCTTCATCGTTTCTCCTTTAACATGACCTCGTCGTGATCTCAATACATAAAGCCTGCACAAACAAAATGGTTCCGCCCGTTTCTAGCAACAAAAATGCCTTTCAACATCCATTCGGCAACAGTTCACCCCTATGTCGGGTTTGGTTTGCTGCCCTATTCCCAGTTGGCCAAATCTTGGTCCCACCGTTAATTTCATTTCTTCACTATTCTCTTTTCATTTTTGCATTGCCAGGTCTTACCGTGGCCGTACATGTACAAACGGTGACATGACAAGTATGAAGTTGTCTTTACAAGGTTAATTTCATTTTATTTAGGACACTTGATTAGTAAAGATGTAATATCTGAGAAAAGTGAAAGTGGCAGCAATATGTGTTACATATCATTAAAAGTATTGACGTAACTGGGAATGAGAAGGGGTAGAAAGCTTGGGGGTGTGAAATAGTTGTCAGGGACTTATAACAGCACACCTTGGTACTCTGTTTTTCAGCCAACAAAAAGGACTTAACTCCGTCATCGAAATAAATTTGAAACAGTGAGGCCCTTGCAAAATGTTTAAATGTTGTGGGGGCAACTGTGAAGGAAAGGTCGATATCAAATATTTATCTTATTATCAAAGGCAAATATGAATGGTCAAATGTACTGCGTTACAGTAAGCTCGAATTTAAGATTTATACGTCATGTCAAGGAACGCCAAAGAACCGAAATAGAGAAGGAAAACCGAACAATTTGCAGTTTAAATATCAGTGATAAGAATTTTTAATCGTTGAAGAGGGATAAGCGATGTGTATACACTTTACTACCTTATTTATGTCGTTTTTGGACGGCATTGTGTAACGTATTGACACGGTCTAATTGTTTATCGTGCAGTTGCAGTACATTGTAACTAGTAAAATGTTATACATTAAGGAATAAACTTTCTTCTTATTGTAAACATGCTTCAAAGTTAACCGCTTATCATAAATGAAGTACTTAGTGGTATTTTTTGCTTATAAGCCCACTGTGAGCTATTGAACGTTGTACAATTTTTTTATCACTGATATTGTTGGGGACATTTGTTAATACTTGGTATGTGAGTCAGTAATAATAAGCAACAAACGGTACGCTCAATTCCCGTTTTAGAAACTCTCTAGATGTAAAAGAGTGAAGTTTTTCCAAAAAGATTGACTACAGTGACCACTCTCTGTTTCGAGGGGAATCCCACTCTCCATCGAGTGGCATTTTCACTCCTTTAGAGTTAACTACCACTCCGGGCAGAGTGGGATTTCAGTCGATTTCCACTCGAAAAAAGGGTGCTCACTGTAGGCAATCGTCGAAGAGTGGATTTCACTCTTTTACATTAAGAGATAACTATTCAATGTAATAATATAATCCACCCATTTTCAGATTTTTCGGGACAGAAAACATCCGTTTCAGACTGTATTTGATAGGTGCAAAGGTTATGAAAATTTTACGTTGTGCTGATGAACTATATTTTTTAAAGGCCTGCCAATACTTCTAAATCTTTACGCGTTATTAAGCTATAAGATCCATGTGTGGTCTTCCATAGCTCTTTCTATATATCCCTTATATATATATATATATATATATATATATATATATATATATATATATATATATATATATATATATAACGCTAATTCCCACCTTAAGGGGAAATTGTTATATCTGCTTGTAATAGGGCGGAAAAAAAGATAATAAAATACATAAGAAATAAATTCGCCTTAACGTCTAAAAATATAAGTAACGTTATTTCAATGGGCAGCCATCCGTTCGTGTTAACAGCTAGGTGTCCGTAAATTTGACAACTTTGAAGTAATGGCATCTAGTTTGTAAATCTAAGAGGGCCCCCTTGTAAGTTTACGTATTCCTATAGAAAAAGTGTGTGGAAACGTTAAGGCGAAACTTATATTTCACCCGAATTTTTTTTTCCCCTTAAGGTCGACTTTTCAACAACAACTTTCCCCCTAAGTGCCGAATTAGAGAAATATATATATATATATATATATATATATATATATATATATATATATATATATATATATATATATACAGTAGACGTTAAGAAGGCCAACAGGCCGGTTGACATTTTGAAGCACGTATTCGATCTATTGCAAATATATAGCAAATATGTACAATATATGGTGATACGAAATTTTCGAACACACCTGTGTTCTTCATCAGCGTATAACGACAGATGACTGAGAAAAGGCTAGCAATAAGAAAGATTCACTAGCAAAGATTCACAAGCAAAAGCTAGGCAGTCAGATTAATTGGGGGTTGTGGAAGGTGTAATCACTGATTATCCCTAAATCCCTATTCAGACCCGCGATGTGTGTATTGAGAGTTAGGACCCATTTGGTTTCAGAATTACGGCGGATCTGTTGGGAAGTAAAAGAAGAGCCCAACAGTATACATTTTAGATCGTTGAGGTCGTGACCGGGTAAGTTGTAATGCTGTCCAACAGTAAAACCCTGGGTATTGTCCCGGATAGTCTGCTTATGATTTTTAAACCTTAGACGGAATTTAGAGCCAGTTTCACCGACATAATTACCTCTATCACATCGTGTGCAAACCAATAGGTATACGACATTAGAACTGTCACATGTCAGGGGAGGGGGTCTTATTTTAGTTGTGGTACCCGGGGGAATGAAAGGAACATCAGTGATGATTCATCATTAATGATGATCAGTGATGATTCATCATAAAGTTCATTCCCCCGGGTACCACAACTAAAATAAGACCCCCTCCCCTGACATGTGACAGTTCTAATGTCGTATACCTATTGGTTTGCACACGATGTGATAGAGGTAATTATGTCGGTGAAACTGGCTCTAAATTCCGTCTAAGGTTCAATAATCATAAGCAGACTATCCGGGACAATACCCAGGGTTTTACTGTTGGACAGCATTACAACTTACCCGGTCACGACCTCAACGATCTAAAATGTATACTGTTGGGCTCTTCTTTTACTTCCCAACAGATCCGCCGTAATTCTGAAACCAAATGGGTCCTAACTCTCAATACACACATCGCGGGTCTGAATAGGGATTTAGGGATAATCAGTGATTACACCTTCCACAACCCCCAATTAATCTGACTGCCTAGCTTTTGCTTGTGAATCTTTGCTAGTGAATCTTTCTTATTGCTAGCCTTTTCTCAGTCATCTGTCGTTATACGCTGATGAAGAACACAGGTGTGTTCGAAAATTTCGTATCACCATATATTGTACATATTTGCTATATATTTGCAATAGATCGAATACGTGCTTCAAAATGTCAACCGGCCTGTTGGCCTTCTTAACGTCTACTGTATTTTTTGTATGGAGCACACGTGGATTCCATCACCCCAATATATATATATATATATATATATATATATATATATATATATATATATATATTATATATATATATATATATATATATATATATATATATATAGAAATGACTACAAGTGAGTCCGGTTAACAGGTATTCATATTTATTTCCGCTACTTCAAGTTTCACGGGTAAGACCCGATCGTCAGGCGGTTAACATTACGAATGATACAACGAACAATTTGAATAAGCAAAGTAAACGATCAGCCAGTTACAAAAGTACAGTAGACATATAATACATACTTCAGTGCAATTGATGGAGTGATAGGTGGCACAAGACAAAGCAAAAACAAAGAAGAATTTAACAAAGTGGAATGGCAGTGCTAGACCCTACGGGTTAAGTAGAAACCTTCTTGAGTGTCTGCAAGTAGAAATAAATTCCGAACGTTTATTAAGAGTGCCGTAGTTTGGTATGCACATAATAAATAGTTTTTCCCAAAGACAAAGGTCACAGCGCTTCGTTAAGTTACTGTAAGGCTTAGCCCTCTTCAGAAATTTCCATGTAATGGTAAATGGAATACTTTTATCTTTAAGGGACCAAATAAATTTACTTAGTTCGGTGGCATTTTTATATTTCTTATCGTTGAAGGAAGTATTATGGTTCCTCCAACGATTTTTAAATGGTGTTTCAGTTAGGCCGACATAAGTTTCTACAGCCTTCGATGTAGTAACGGTGGCTTGGTATATGACACCGTCAGTGAGGCATTTGCCGGGGACAGGGCAAATCGCCTTGTTTCTACAATTACAATTGTTAATATTTTCGTCGGGGGGTTTGGACAGCAGTGATTTGTTGTGTGAGTCTATGTTTTGTTTAACGTTGTCCATGCAACTATAACTAAGCTTAATTGTATTTCGATTAAAAATTTTTATGAAGCTTATTGCTAGGAGGAAAGTGCCTATCAACTAATTTCAAGAATTCTTTTCCGATGTTAGTAGCCACACTTTTACTAAAAGGGGGGTTATACCAAGTGATATTTCGTTGTCGGTGAAATGAGCCCCCACGAGTAATTGAGTGCATAAAGAAGGATCTTTGTAAAATTTTTGGAAGGTATAACCTAAGAATTACTATTGAAGCTAACCTTAAAGTTGTCAATTATCTTGATGTAACCCTAAATCTGACTAAGAATGAATACTGCCCCTATGCAAAACCTAACAACACCCCCCTATATGTACATGCCGAATCCAACCACCCACCATCGATCTTGAAAAATATCCCTGCAGCCATCAATAAACGTCTGAGTGAAATTTCATCAAGCGAGGAAATATTTAATAAGGCCACCCCCGCATACCAACAAGCGCTCGATAACAGTGGGTACTCTTACCATTTGAGGTACCACGAGAGTATACCGAAAAAACGGAGGAACCGACAACGAAATATCACTTGGTATAACCCCCCTTTTAGTAAAAGTGTGGCTACTAACATCGGAAAAGAATTCTTGAAATTAGTTGATAGGCACTTTCCTCCTAGCAATAAGCTTCATAAAATTTTTAATCGAAATACAATTAAGCTTAGTTATAGTTGCATGGACAACGTTAAACAAAACATAGACTCACACAACAAATCACTGCTGTCCAAACCCCCCGACGAAAATATTAACAATTGTAATTGTAGAAACAAGGCGATTTGCCCTGTCCCCGGCAAATGCCTCACTGACGGTGTCATATACCAAGCCACCGTTACTACATCGAAGGCTGTAGAAACTTATGTCGGCCTAACTGAAACACCATTTAAAAATCGTTGGAGGAACCATAATACTTCCTTCAACGATAAGAAATATAAAAATGCCACCGAACTAAGTAAATTTATTTGGTCCCTTAAAGATAAAAGTATTCCATTTACCATTACATGGAAATTTCTGAAGAGGGCTAAGCCTTACAGTAACTTGACCAAGCGCTGTGACCTTTGTCTTTGGGAAAAACTATTTATTATGTGCATACCAAACTACGGCACTCTTAATAAACGTTCGGAATTTATTTCTACTTGCAGACACTCAAGAAGGTTTCTACTTAACCCGTAGGGTCTAGCACTGCCATTCCACTTTGTTAAATTCTTCTTTGTTTTTGCTTTGTCTTGTGCCACCTATCACTCCATCAATTGCACTGAAGTATGTATTGTATGTCTACTGTACTTTTGTAACTGGCTGATCGTTTACTTTGCTTATTCAAATTGTTCGTTGTATCATTCGTAATGTTAACCGCCTGACGATCGGGTCTTACCCGTGAAACTTGAAGTAGCGGAAATAAATATGAATACCTGTTAACCGGACTCACTTGTAGTCATTTCTATATTGCTCTACAACTAACGTCGTATTGAGCACTCTACTATGTCTTTGGTGTGCACCGTATTCATAATTCTATTTAGCTCCTTTCTAGTTGAGCACTCTTGCTACCAAGGATACGAAATGGACCGGGTTAACTACGGCTATTCAACTAAAAACATTACGATTCCACCAAGAAACGAATATTTGAAACGCATCACAGAAAAAAAACTGAACTTTTCGTTAAACGGATCAGATGGAAGGCATTTTTCTTTCTTCACCCAGAGAACTATGAAACATCCAAAGAAACATATGGATTCAAAACCCGTAAATGCCTTCCAATTATTGATGAACTTACAGAATTTGAAGACAGTTTGCAGCAATTAATAAGAAATGTGCGATTCAAAGCGGTGAAATTTGCATTCCAGCAGAAGCTTGCCACAGACAACAAGGCGATGCGAGGGTCTAGCAAACTAGTTATCTCGGCTGATAAAACAACGAACTTTTACCAAATGTCCCCCGCTGCATACAATAAACTAGTAACCGAGAATGTTACGGCGGTGTACAAGCGAGCACTGGAATCCGATATCATCAAGGTAACAAATGAGGCAAAAAATATCGCCGACGAACTTAATCTAGGAGATCGAATTGAATCACTGGCCAAAAAGGAAGCTTTCATTACTTTAAAGGACCATAAGAAAAACTTTGATACTAAACCGAAATGTAGATTAATAAATCCCGCAAAATCGGAGCTTGGCAGAATTAGTAAAGTTATTCTTGACAGAGTCAATTCAGAAGTCATATCCCAAACAGGTATCAACCAATGGAAAAATTCTTCCGCTGTACTACAGTGGTTTAAATCTATCAGAGACAAGCCACAACATTCCTTTATTTGTTTCGATATTGTGGATTTTTATCCTTCTATCACGGAGGAACTGCTGACCGACGCACTATCCTTTGCCCAAAGGTTTGCAGCAATCACCGCCCAGGAGTGGAATATAATTATGCACTGTAAGAAATCATTTTTATTCAATAGCGAAGTACCCCACATAAAGCGTTCTGACAGCGGTATGTTCGACGTAACGATGGGAAGCTTCGATGGGGCGGAAGTGTGCGAGATTGTCGGAACATACCTCATGTACCAGATTACCCAGAAATACAGTAAAGATAAAATCGGACTATACAGAGATGACGGCCTGGCTGCATTTAATGAGCCCCCACGAGTAATTGAGTGCATAAAGAAGGATCTTTGTAAAATTTTTGGAAGGTATAACCTAAGAATTACTATTGAAGCTAACCTTAAAGTTGTCAATTATCTTGATGTAACCCTAAATCTGACTAAGAATGAATACTGCCCCTATGCAAAACCTAACAACACCCCCCTATATGTACATGCCGAATCCAACCACCCACCATCGATCTTGAAAAATATCCCTGCAGCCATCAATAAACGTCTGAGTGAAATTTCATCAAGCGAGGAAATATTTAATAAGGCCACCCCCGCATACCAACAAGCGCTCGATAACAGTGGGTACTCTTACCATTTGAGGTACCACGAGAGTATACCGAAAAAACGGAGGAACCGACAACGAAATATCACTTGGTATAACCCCCCTTTTAGTAAAAGTGTGGCTACTAACATCGGAAAAGAATTCTTGAAATTAGTTGATAGGCACTTTCCTCCTAGCAATAAGCTTCATAAAATTTTTAATCGAAATACAATTAAGCTTAGTTATAGTTGCATGGACAACGTTAAACAAAACATAGACTCACACAACAAATCACTGCTGTCCAAACCCCCCGACGAAAATATTAACAATTGTAATTGTAGAAACAAGGCGATTTGCCCTGTCCCCGGCAAATGCCTCACTGACGGTGTCATATACCAAGCCACCGTTACTACATCGAAGGCTGTAGAAACTTATGTCGGCCTAACTGAAACACCATTTAAAAATCGTTGGAGGAACCATAATACTTCCTTCAACGATAAGAAATATAAAAATGCCACCGAACTAAGTAAATTTATTTGGTCCCTTAAAGATAAAAGTATTCCATTTACCATTACATGGAAATTTCTGAAGAGGGCTAAGCCTTACAGTAACTTAACGAAGCGCTGTGACCTTTGTCTTTGGGAAAAACTATTTATTATGTGCATACCAAACTACGGCACTCTTAATAAACGTTCGGAATTTATTTCTACTTGCAGACACTCAAGAAGGTTTCTACTTAACCCGTAGGGTCTAGCACTGCCATTCCACTTTGTTAAATTCTTCTTTGTTTTTGCTTTGTCTTGTGCCACCTATCACTCCATCAATTGCACTGAAGTATGTATTATATGTCTACTGTACTTTTGTAACTGGCTGATCGTTTACTTTGCTTATTCAAATTGTTCGTTGTATCATTCGTAATGTTAACCGCCTGACGATCGGGTCTTACCCGTGAAACTTGAAGTAGCGGAAATAAATATGAATACCTGTTAACCGGACTCACTTGTAGTCATTTCTATATTGCTCTACAACTAACGTCGTATTGAGCACTCTACTATGCCTTTGGTGTGCACCGTATTCATAATTCTATATATATAATATATATATATATATATATATATAATATATATATATATATATATATATATATATATATATATATATATATATATATATTATATATATATATATATATATATATATATATATACACACACACATATATATATATATACACACACACATATATATATATATATGTTCGCCCATTTCATCACTTTTAACTATTTTTTTCAGCCTTCTTTCGCTTTTTTACACCGTGTTCGTTCTGTGCGACCGGTTTGTTCGTGCCTTTCTTCAATGTGTTTCTTCTCTATTTCTACTTCTTTGTTGTTTAGTTGCATTTCTTTGCCACCTGATGAAGAGTCTATACTCGAAACGTCGTGGATTTTTCCGCAACTTTTAGCACTTTTTACAACTTTTATCGACCTACATACTACTGTAGTGCTCCGCAGTATTTCGACCCTATGTATGTATGTATGTATGTATGTATATATATATATATATATATATTTATATATCAGATTGAAGTTTTCAACTTCACTAGCTTTATGGTGCTATATTAAATTATGAATCGGTCTGAAATCAAGTTGATAAGATGAGTCATCGAGTTATTTCAGGAATACCAAGGCTTTCATCATATGTGTAACACTCTCATTGAAACGAGGGTCATACTGTGCTTAGGTGGTCATATATTCTAAACCATAGTGCTTCATGTGTACTCTAAAAATGTTCGTTTCAAACTTAAACCCACCGGGGGTGGAGGGACAACTAATCAAAAACTGGTTAAATATTTGACCTGACTTGGTTCAAAATTTAACCAGCTTTTCTTTGAACAAATTTTAGTCAACTAACTGACCAAATTTCGATTAGTTGCCCCTCTGACCCAGGTTTGTTCAAATTTGAACCGACCGTTGTTAAAGCATTAGCATGATCGTGGTCACAACTTTAATAAACTAGGCTAATTAAAGTATCACACATTTTACAGGAAGCTGGGAGACATTTTACAACTTAAAGAAAATTTTATTTTTGCAGGATTTTAAAGTAGCCATTAATTTAACCAGGACAAATACAGCTTGATATCCATCTGCTGATCATTTAACCAGGAAATATTTGACTAACACGCAACCACGATCTTGGTCAAATTTAACCAGAATATTTCAGAGTGCTTGATATGAGCACATGCCTTCTCTTTTTAGATGTCATTTTTGCCGATATGCGATGGTTTAATAAATAATATTTGATTGGTGACGATCACCATATAAAACCTAGGCCGGTGTCCACGTCAAATACTACCAAAGGGCGTTATCACAACAGAGGAAAGTCACAACGGTCATCCTCTTTGGTCCTTGACGAAAGCGGACGTGTGTGGCACCATACTGGTTCGCCCTTGAGTCCCCTCGGGGTCGTGGCTTTTCTGGACAGTTTGTTGTGATTTTGCCTGTCACTTAGCCTGTGTTTTGTTTTGTCGTCTTTTGGGTCTGTTCCTGTGTGGGTGCGTTGAAAGCGCATCTGCTGCTTTGGGTTTGGTTTGTTTTCTGTTCGTGTCTGCTTTCAAGTACGTGAAAAGTACTCTTGGGAGGTGTTTTGAGATTTTAATATCGGTATACAGCAGTGTTGGTAATTTTGTTGTGCAAAGTAGTGTCAGTGTTCTGTTTTTTTGTTTGTCAGTGACTGCCATAGATTCGTTTCTCACTCGTATGGACTTGTACGTTTTGAGCACGTAAAAAGCACCGCCATCTTTGACTTCCCGTTCTTAAGACTGCAAGATAACAGTTGCATTCACACACAGAGTGGCGAACAAGATAACGGGTTTGTCTTCAGACATGACCTTCTCCTGGCTTTTGCCTACAGACGCATGCCATATCAGGAGTCGTACCTATTTTCTGCGAGCTATTTGGATATGCACAAAAACTAATTGTGATTTGCCAAATCGGGGTCTCGATCAAGGGGGAAAATCTTGATAACGAATCCAGTTCGCCTTGGATTTTATATCACGGTATGATAAAGAGTTCGTGAAGGGATCGAGGACACGTTATCAAACTATGAAGACAGTACTCCATTTAAACTGAGAATACCCAGTATAAAATCGGAGCCACGTTGTACTAAACTAATGCTCACAAAGCTGTGGTTAATTTGCCATAATAAAGCATTGGGTTATTGCATCAGTGGCGCCACCAAGAGAAGGGGGCATGACCTTTGCCCCTTTGTCCCCCAGTCCGCTCCTGTACGAGGTATACAGCTCACAGGAACAATGCGCCGAGCTAATTGTTTTATCCCCCCCCCCCCTCCACAAATAGAATGTTTTAGATAGCCTGGTGTCGCCAATGTCATGCTTGACACTGCTGTAAGTAAAGTATCTTGACAAATTAATACCCCCTATTGTCCCCATCCCATCTTCCCTACATTTTTCACTTAAGCAATGAGTTGTCACCTTTGACTTAATGTCTTCTCAGTATGAAACAGGAGACTTCGTCAATATGAAAGATAATTATGTTATGTCCCGCTCATTGACTCTGACATTTTTATTATTATCCCCTGCTATATCATTAAACACAGAGAGTGAAAAGCATTACTAGAGGAAGAAAAAAAAATATTACTCTTCCAGGACACCAATGAATTATTCCCCATACATGGATTCAATCGATGTTCTTTGGTTGTGTGCTTGTAACTAGGCATTGTTTACAAGCACACAACCAAAACCTTTCTTATCACAAAATTTCGTGAGTTTTTGTCTTTTAATCGTTCCTGTGCTTCTGCCAAAGATTAATTTTAAACAATTGTCGAGTTTTTTCTACCAATCGTTGCTCTAAATTTCAGTTATGTTGTCCAATTTGATATCCTTTTTGTTAGTGTCAACATGTGCTGCACGGGATGAGAATACAGGCCTAAACATGAAGGGGGAGGGGCGCGAGCTGGAACTTGGTGTTAAGTATGTGGATCCAGAAAAAGCTATATTGCAACAGTGGTCTTGTTGATTATATTTATCTCTTTGCTTTGATGATGCAGAATTTTTCTCAGATAATTTGAAATATTTTCATTACTGTCATGTCTGATTGATGTACCTCGAATGCTTTGGGAAAACTTCGTTTAAAATACTTCTTTCTAATGGCCACATTTTTGTAAATACCCCGGGTCCTCAAGGGCCTCACCCACTGAACCCCCACTGGGGCGTTGTCCTTCGGGCAGGACCCACCAGGAGCCGAACGCCTACAGAGGAGCGCTTCACGTCACCAAGACGCCTACAGAGACGCTCAGTCCTTCATTTTGGTGTGACCGTTTGGTGGAACGTTGTGCTCCCCAGTGCCCCTTACTTCAGAACGTCTGGCGACGCCACTGCCGGTATGTCCGAAGTTAAAGTTTCCAGGGCTTGTGCATAGATTTACGTGCATCTAATTTTAGAAATTTTACTTTTTATAGATTTTCGGTGCCAAAGGGGCGAAATTTTCCAACAGATGCGGCCAAGAACCGGAATATCGGGGGCATTTTAGCTATATAATTTATCAGATAACGCGATTTGATGCAGTAAGAGCGTAACTTTTCTAATTAATCCTTAAAGTAGGTTTAAATTTTCAGCAGAGGTTATTTCAGACACCCGCTGCTAGAATCCTCTGGTTTCGCCCATTCGTCCACAATAGTAACAATCTACTCCTCATTCTAATCAACTTATCTATCAGCATTTGAGGCGTGTATTGAAATGCATGTTGCTTACCTTAGCGTTCTGCAAAATCTCACTTAGTTCATGCAAGTGATCCTTCCCCAGAAAAATTATTGTGTTTCTTTATTTTGTTTCGTTTTACTTTAGGGGGTTTTATTACAAACGTGAAAAATCCTCTTCAACCTCATTAATTTTCCAAAGAAATAGTCAAGGATTAATATGAAGAGCAAGATTGTGTGGTATATCAGAGAGGCGTGGGTACACACTGTCTGTTTGACTGTGCATGATAATAAGAGGAAACATATGTTTTTATGAAACGTTGGTTTTAGAGTACAAACTCCAGAGAAAATGTAGTTCACAAGACCTTATTTATGAAAGATGCAGAAGTAAGAAGCTTGCCATAAGTGAAATAAGGACCAAACTTTTAAACTGAACGCGATATGTGATACAGATTTTCTTTATACTATTTCAGCGACACGAAATATCGTACGAATGCAGTGAAGTTATAGTGCAACAGGGTGTTTCAGTTATGAAGTAACAATGCATTTAATGCAAAGTTTGAAAAAATAGTCCTAGTGCTGCGACTTCCACCTTCGTAGCACGTGAACTTTATTTTGTGGGATAGATTGTAGAATATTTCATGTTGTTACTCCTTTGTTACACATATCACCGGCCTTCGTCTTCTTAAAGCTTTTTCAAGTAATTTTCGTATTATTATATAAGGATTGTCTGACTATACACGCGGGCAAGCCATTCAAATATCACTTTTAGGAAAGGATTCATTTGAAATGTTAAGCCTTTTAAATGTACAAAGATACAAATCATTTAGTGTGAACAACAAAAGAACGCTAATAACAATTATCCTGCAATCAATTGTTTTCATTTGAAAGAAAGTTTAAAACATCTTTTTAGTGCTGTGAACTTTGACGAAAGGGGTGAATAATTCTTGCATTATGTAAACCTTTGTTTTAAAAAGATTTTGGTATTTCATACTCTCTTAGAGTAGCTTGAAGTTAAGTGACGGAATTCCTGCAATGGTACATGGGCATCATGATCTAAAAATCTTTTAACGGAGCGCCCTCTTTATTCTACGGATGCCAGACTAGGGTTTACACAGTTGACGGAATTAATATATAAAGCTATCATACAGAAATTTGCTTGTTCTTCCTTTTGCTATGTTTTGGTATCCACGCCCCTCAAAAGAAGTGAGACCAATCCTTTTCGAAAACATTGAGAACCATTGCATCCATTGCATGCCAAGTGGCTCATTTTTTATTTATTTATTGTATTTATTGTGCGGATGGGGCTAAATGACAACCTTCTTGACACCACCGACTGGCTCGCAGTGTACAAAGAAGACATTCTGAAATTTATCTTACATTATCGCAAAAGGTACTTTCGGGGCTTTGAGACGAATGCTTTCCTGCGATATTGTCATAATATAATTGGCCCTGAAAAATATTACGGAGCTCACTCCCTTGGATCCAAGAATGGTGATTTTCCAAAACTGACAAAATGTTGTACAGGAAAGGCTGCTCTTTGCGACACACAATCACCCGGTAGAGCGATCTGAAAAGTTTCTTCTAGTTTTCTATTTCGATTAAAAAATTCAATGAAAGAAATTGAAACCTAAAATAAGAGTGATTTTTAAACTTAGTGCATGAACCCACCGGATATACCTAGGTGTTTGCGAAAAAGTCTGTAATCTATTCTTGAGTCACTATGGGGGGCAACAATTTTTAGAAACAATTTTAAATTATTGACTTCCAACTTTTTCGGAGGTGGGGGGGGGGGGGGGCTCGGCCCCTTCTTCTCAATAAGTGCATAATATGTAGCGCCTTACGTCAGTGCGTTAATACTGAGCGCTGTATGTTGCTTTCTTTCTCTTTGTAAAGTTTTTGTTTACGAACCAGTCTCAGTGAACATATCTTTTTTTTAACCAAAATAGTTTGATATTCTTTTACATGGTATTGAACATTGCGATACTGATTTTGATTTATTTCGCGCAAGTGCAGGAAGTAATAGATAGCAATTCTCTTGGCCAGTACTTTGATAAATCTCTCCTATTTACTCCTGCTGTTGTTATTTCTGATTGGTTGGTACATGTATAGCTACTGAACACTATCTATATATTGTCTGCGACGTGATGTACTACCTTAGAGTTTTTTAGTTTAAAATAAACAGTCTATTTTCACTATAAAGAGCAATTTTCATGTTTTGACATTTTGTAAATACTTGGTTTTGAAGTAGGAAACGATAAGCAACAAAGGGGTATTCTCGTGTTCGATTTTCGAAAGTATTAATATAATGGTAATATCTGCTCATTTTTAGAAATTATGGGACAGAGAAAATTCAGTTTAGACTTTCTTTGACGGGCACAGTAAATATGGAAACTTTCCTAAGCACTGATGAGCCATATTTCTTTAAATCAAGTCGACAAGATATATCATTGAATTGTTACTCAGAGATATCAGAGCTTTCGAACTATGTGTAACACTTGAAATGAAACGGATTATAATTACACACTTAAGCAAGCGTTTAGCTATTTTTGGAATTTAGCAAACTAAATGCCTACCATGTTATTTAGTTGGATATACTCATGACCATGACCGTTCACTTTATGACCATGCTTTTTAAGTTACCGAATTACCATGCATTTGGTAAATGGTCTTCTAGCAAATGTTATTTATTCCATACAATAGAGGTTATTAAAATAAAGTAATCCCTTTAGTAGTAACCTGTAATACTTAGGTCATGCTCCTTTCGTTTCTGATTGACTTGTAAATAAGGAACAAAAACAACACTACTGTACACGCCATTTGGAGTATAAAGGCTCCTTCAGTTAAAAATATTTAACCGTGCTTGTCCTTAAGCTGTACGGCAGTATTATCATATACTTGTGAAATTTTGCTAGAATTTGTTACAAACTAGGTAATGTCTAGTATAGAGAAAGAGAAAGATGTTGACCGCATTTGTAAATCTTTTCTACGAAAAGAATGTTAAGAAATTTCTATATATTTTGTATGGTAAAGGTTCACTTCAGACACCCAATAACTTTTTTAAGGAATTGAGAAGAAAGCCCTAAACAGATATAAAAAGTGTCTTTCAACACTGATAATATTTCCATTGTACCACACTCCCTTAAAATAACCATTTTATTAGCTAGCCTACTGATTTTCAATCACATATAAACCTTACTGATTGGACACCCCCGTCCCAACACAGGATGGAAGCATGATGATAAATTCTATATTAAAGTACTATAGTATAAAATATTCTTTATTCAGTTGGTAAATTAGATAGTAAGGTGCATTAAAGAAAGGTTAAACGGCAAACGATGTAACTTTTACTGTAACTAGTGCCTTATAGTAAAATGCAATCATGGGCGTCTGCAGAAAAAAATTCAGGGGGGGGCAAAATTTTTTAGGGGGGCAAAAATTTTTTCATAAGAAGTATTTTACTCCCAAAAAAGAGTTTAGATGCTACCTCACACAGTGTTGACAAAGTCACAGCCAGGAATTTGTCAAGGGGGGGGGGGGGGCAAAGCCCATAGACAGACTCTCAGCGCTCCGCACCACCATAGGTTGGGGCGGAGCGCAAGAAAATTTTGGCCCAAAATGCTTCCCAGATTGCTGAAAATGGCACTTCCAAGGCCTATTTACCGCATATAAAAAGGGGAAACAGTATCAATATCGTAAATATAAACTTTAAAAAATACCAAAAAAATATTCTCTTTATTCAATTGCTGTTTTGAGAATAGAAATTCACACTGAGTGAACTCTTAAGAAATGCTGATGTCATATTTTCTTCGTTTTTTTTTTCTTTATTTTTTCTTCGTTTTTTTCAAGTTTTTGATTTTCCAGGGGGCAAGTGCCCCCCCCCTTGCCTCCCCCCGGACGCCCATGAATGCAATTACGACATTCCATTCCCATTGCCTTTTCCCTTTCCATGTAACAGGTGAATTAGTTGTGGACGAGATGTATGAAAATATTCACCTTACGTGAAAAACTTATACTGGAAATAGCGGGTACATAACAAGCTTTTTTAGCTTTTACATACTAATGTAGTAAATTGTGATGCCGTTGTTACCATGCTTCGATCATTCACGAATGGCATTGTAGTGAACGCCTGGTAGAACCTTTATGACTTTTGACCAATCCGTCTGATAAACAAAAAGTTTTGTTTTGCGGAGATTTCAATGAAAAAAAGACTGAGTATGGTGTGTGTTAATAGGATAGAAAGAAGTTCCCATAAACGGTCATGCCGAGTCGTAGTAGTAAAAAATGTAATGCTTGAAGCTAATAGATTCTTTCGGGATGTCTTTGATGACATTAGATACTGTAGCTGTACAATCTACTGTAAGGGGAAGTTGTTTAGTTCGAAAACGCATGTCTAAAGGTCTAAAAGATCATGCAAGGAAAAACAATTAACGTACAGGTAATAAAAGATTACCGCTTTAGCTCTGTTTTGGTAGCATGTATTACTACGCATTAAGCTCACATTTAACGTCGATGACAAAGGAAGTAGCTAAAAGTTGTCTAAAACTGCAAAGGAGTGACTGCAACCAACAGCATCAGCAATAATTTCACATTTATACTCAAAACTGTGGCAGAACACCAGATCTCTCTAAGTTTTGCACTCAACTCGGTTTAACTTACTAAGTGTACAAAAAAACGGCGCGATTCATGCTATGACGGCAATTCCAAACTTTCCGCTGTTTCTGTGAAGTTAAGGGTACTGATATGAGGAACAAGGAGTATTGGTATATACGTCCAGTACATGTAAGTACATGTATATTATACCTGTATGTATGTTCGTCTGTCTGTGTTCTTATGGTCGTCACGTACATGAGCCCCCCCCCCCCCCTCGTTTCAATGGGTCCAATGTAAGATCATAGCAAACGTGACTGGTATACACAAATTTTAAGAAAATTTGAAGTTTGTCGACCAAATTTTAGGGATAGGTAAACTTGCGGTATTTCCTATGCCACATTTTATATTTTAAAGACAGTTAAACTAAGCACCCCTTCCTTTTTTCCGTCCCATGGGAAGCACATGATTGTATTGAAATAAGCAGCACCTAAAATAATGGCTATATTGTTGTGTAAACGTTTAATTTATAAAGAATAACTCCTTCTTTAACCTTTGGATTGTAACATTACATTTTCAACTTTCTTCAGGAAAACTTGAATGGCAAATAAAAGCAAAATGTGCAAAAGCTTGCCAACTTTTTAAAACAACTTTGGGACGGCTGCTTATTTCTTTTAAGGTTAGTAGTTAGAATTCTAGTGATAACATTCTTGTGTTAGTATGATCCAGAGATCTTGCAACTGTTACAAGACGACTCGTCAGGAACACCGGATGAATCCATTAAGTTGTTGAATTTTAATCTCGTTCTTCTGTGATCTTTCGCTGTTATTGGTTTGACTTGCGACCACAAGCCGTAACAGAATTGGTGGCCTAACATCCGGGAACGAAAAGTACTAGAAAATTCGAGAAATTCTGTTGTAAATCGTAAACAACTTCAAAATGCCATTCAACTTAGATAAATTCGTGGCTTGTCCCTCAGTCGAGGAACTAGATTCATTAAAAAAGTCTGAGATTGTAAAGGTCGCAAAACATTATGGCATTGAATTTCAGCCTTTAAGGCGGAAAGACGAGATTAAAAGATATGTTCTAGAATATCTTGTGGATGAAAGTGTCCTGCCTAGTACAGTATTGGAAACAGCTATCACTGTGCCAACTGACAACACATTTGAATTGAAAAGGCTTGAAATGGAAATGAATAAGGAGATTAGATTGAAAGAATTGGAAAAAGAGGAAAGAGAAATGCTAATGCAAAAGGAAAGAGAGGAAAGAGAAATGCAAAAGGAAAAAGAGGAAAGAGAAGAAAGAGAAAGAAGGGAGGAAAAGGCAAGAGAACATGAATTTAGCATAAGGCAACTAGAGCTAGGGGTCATAAGAGGCTCAGACCCTAAAGTAGGCTTACATACTGGGGTATTTGACATTTCTAAGCATGTTAAATTTGTCCCCAAATTTCAGGAGGATAATGTGGAGAAATTCTTTAACCATTTCGAAAAGCTGGGTGAGCAACTAAAGTGGCCAAGAGATAAATGGTCCATACTCATCCAGAGTAATTTCACAGGCAAGGCTCAAGAAGTGTATTCCGCTCTGTCAATAGAGGACAGCATGGATTATGATAAGGTTAAAAAGGCCATATTACAAGCCTATGAATTGGTGCCTGAAGCTTATCGCCAAAAATTTAGAAAGTATCGTAAGGCGGATACACAAACATACATAGAGTTTGCTTATCAAAAAGAAAGGCATTTCGACAGATGGTGTGCTTCCAAAAAGGTCTCCACATTTGACACTTTAAGACAACTGATGCTGGTCGAGGAATTCAAACGGTGTGTGAATGATGACATTAAGACTCACCTTGAGGAAAATAAGGCTGACAAATTAAAGAAAGTGGCAAATTTGGCTGATCAGTATGCACTTACCCATAAATTCAGTAAAGTGGGTCAGAATCAAAACAAGGGTCAGTTAAGTAGGCCAAATAAGAAATATGGCAATAATAGTGGCACAACAGGTAACAGTGGATCTCAGTCTGGTTCTATCTCTCCAACAAATTCTGGTAAAAAACAACCAGATTCAAGTCGTCAAAAGAACGACCAGGTCAGCTCAAACAAAGCTGCCTTTAAAGACATAACTTGTGGTTTCTGTCACAAAAAGGGCCACACAATGGCAAATTGCTTCACATTGGCAAAATTAAAGGAGACTGAAACAGCCTCCAATGCCTTAGCCAATGTAGAGAACTCTTCTGAGGTAGTCGTGACTTTACGGCCTAATTCTAGTGACACAATTAAGGAAGAATACCTACCATTCGTGTCTGAGGGGTTTATTTCCCTAGATGGGAATTCAGCTCATCCACCCGTCAAAATTAAAATTTTGCGTGATACAGGCGCAACACAGTCGTTGCTTCTTGATGGAGTTTTGCCATTATCGGACTCTACTTCCACAGGGGCAAATGTACTAATTCAGGGGGTTGAGTGTGGATGTATTTCGGTCCCTCTCCACAAAATTAATTTGAAGTCAGATTTAGTTTCTGGGTCGGTCATAGTAGGGGTCAGACCTACTCTACCTGTAAAGGGGGTATCTCTGTTGCTAGGCAATGACCTAGCTGGTGGAGAGGTAGTAGCCAATGCAATTTTGACAGATAAACCATGTGATTATAACAACACAGAACAATTAGAAAAGGAATTTCCAAATTTATTCCCTGCCTGTGCTGTCACTAGAGCTATGTCACAAAAGCTCGCCATGGATGATAATCTTAAACATCCACCCTCCAAAAGTGAGGATACAGTTCCCAAAAGTGGAACAAGTAGGGAATCATGTAAGGATGATAAAGTTAAACATCCACTCTCTAAAAATGAGGGTATGATTTCCGAAAATAAGGATGATAAACTTAATCATCCGCCCTCTAAAATTGAGGAATTAGTTCCTAAAAATGGAACAACACTCCCAAAAGAGGAGTCAGAGTCTGAAAAAGATTCTAGTGAAAATATTCATGAAAGTGAAGATTCTTGGTATGATCTCAGCCAATCTTTTATGACTAATCTTAATGATAGTCAGGACTGTGAGTCTCCTGGCCCCACACATAGTGAGGGGGTAGAACAGGAAAAATCAAAAATGTCTGACACACTCCACAGAGACCAGTTGTCAGTCCAACAACAGCATGATGAAGAGCTTCAGCCATTAATAGCTGGTGCACTCACTGAGGAAGAATCGAAAAACGTCCCAGTCTGCTTTTATTTTAAGAACAATATTTTGATGCGTAAATGGCGACCACCTGATGCACCATTTGATGAAGAGTGGAGAATTTACCATCAAATTGTGGTACCTAGGACTTATAGAAGGGAAATACTGAGTATTGCTCATGAAATGCCATTTGCAGGGCACCTAGGAGTCAATAACACTTACCACAGAATTCTAAATCACTTTTATTGGCCAAAACTTAAAAGTGATGTGGCCAAATTTTGTAAGACCTGTCACTCATGTCAAATGGTTGGGAAGCCGAATCAGAATATTCCGGCTGCACCCTTAAAGCCAATTCCTGCTTTTGAAGAGCCGTTTAGTAGAGTCATCATTGATTGTGTAGGTCCCCTACCTAAGAGTAGGGCAGGGCATCAGTATATATTGACCATCATGTGTGCTTCTACGAGGTTTCCAGAGGCAATACCTCTAAGGAATATTAAGGCTCGGACAGTCTTACAAGCTTTACTTAAATTTTTCACATTGTTTGGGTTGCCGAAAGAGATCCAATCAGATCAAGGGTCTAATTTCATGTCAACTGTATTCCAACAGATGTTGTATGAGTTAGGCATAGACCAAATTAAGTCTTCGGCTTATCATCCTGAAAGCCAAGGGGCTTTAGAAAGGTTTCACCAAACATTGAAGAATATTTTAAAAACATATTGTCATGGTAATGAGAGAGATTGGGATGAAGGCATTCCATTTGTAATGTTTGCTGCCAGGGAATCTATACAAGAGTCACTTGGGTTCAGTCCATTTGAACTTGTCTTTGGACACACAGTTCGTGGACCATTGAAATTGTTAAAGGAGAAGTGGTTATCAGATCCAGGTGAAGACATACATCTACTTGATTATGTGTCCCGCTTTAAAGATCGTCTTCATGGAGCATGTAAACTTGCTCAGGAAAATCTGAGGCACTCTCAGAAGAAAATGAAAGCGTGGTACGACAAGACCACTGTGAAAAGAGAGTTTAAGCCTGGTGATAAGGTGCTAGTGTTTTTGCCTGTTTCTGGTCAGCCACTTCAAGCTTGCTTTCAAGGATCTTATGTCATTGAGAGAAAGGTCAGTGACACAGATTACGTCATTTTGACACCTGACAAGCGTAAATCTAAAAGAGTATGCCATATTAATATGATGAAGAGATATTATGAAAGAGAAGATTGTGACATTTCTAAGGATGAAAGTGTACATGATGTAAATTGTAACACTAATGATACAGGTGATCAAGTGTGTATTATCAATGCTGATTATGAACTCAGTAATGATGAGATCAAGGCTGATAATGTTCCTGACATGTGTATTAAGTTACAAAATGCTGATGTGTTGAAAAATCTTGACCAGAAATTAAGTCATCTGGATCACAAAGAAAAGTCAGAAATGAAATCATTAATCTATGAATATGCATGCTTGTTCTCAGATGATCCTACTAGGACAAATTTGATTGAACATGATGTTGATGTGGGAGATGCCACACCAATCAAGCAGCATCCTTACCGAGTTAACCCTCGAAAACGACAACATCTCAGGGATGAGGTTCAGTACATGTTAGACCATGACATTATAGAACCTAGTAATAGTGAATGGTCTTCCCCTTGTATATTGGTCCCCAAGCCAGACGGTGGGTACAGATTTTGTACTGATTACCGAAAGGTGAATGCAGTCACAAGAACGGATTCCTATCCGATACCCCGTATCGATGATTGCATTGATAGGATTGGGAAAGCTACGTATGTATCAAAGTTTGACTTACTAAAGGGGTACTGGGAGATACCGCTCACTGAGAGGGCTCGGAAAATCTCGGCATTTGTGACGCCAGATGGGTTATTTCAGTATAAGGTTATGCCGTTTGGTATGAAAAACTCACCGATGACGTTTCAGCGCTTAGTAAATAATCTTACGTCAAATTTAGAAAATTGTGAAGTATATGTTGATGACCTTATTGTGTACAGCAACTCGTGGGATGAACATGTACAACATATTAAGACATTATTTGACAAACTTGCCAAAGCTAATTTGACTGTCAATTTGGTCAAAAGTGAGATTGCTTGTGCCCATGTGGTGTACTTAGGGCATGTGGTAGGTCAGGGTAAAGTTAGACCAATTAAGGCCAAAGTTGAGGACATTGACAAATTCCCTGCCCCAACTGATGAAAGGCAGCTCATGCGCTTCCTAGGCATGGCTGGTTACTACAGACGTTTTTGTCCGAATTTCTCTGACATTGCTGCACCACTGACAAAATTGTTAAAGAAAAATGAAAAGTTTGATTGGACGGATAATTGCCAAGCAGCATTTGAATTATTGAAAAAGGCACTAATGAGTTCACCAGTGTTGATTGCTCCAGATTTTGAGAAGCAATTTAAGTTGGCAGTAGATGCCAGTGACAATGGCATAGGAGCAGTTTTGCTTCAAGCTGATGAGCATGGTGTTGATCACCCTGTTTGTTATTATTCTAAGAAATTTGACAAACACCAGAAAAATTATTCAACAATTGAAAAGAGACATTAGCTTTGATACTTGGTCTTCAACATTTTGATGTTTATTTGGGAACTACTAGTATCCCTATCACTGTATACACTGATCATAACCCTTTGACATTTTTATCTAAGATGAAGAATAAGAATCAAAGATTGATGAGGTGGAGTTTATTTCTGCAATCGTATACTGTAGATATTAAGCACATTAAAGGGAAAGACAATGTTGTACCAGACTCTTTGTCAAGAATTTGATCTGATGCAGTATGTTGAAAATCTCACTGTAAGTTTTGAAATTCTGTGTTAACTATGGCACAATGAATGTGTATTGATGATGTTACTGTATTCATGTATCATCACCTTGTAAGACAAGTTATATGTTAAGACTATACCTTCCATTGAATATTGGACTACATACATAGTTTTATCCGAGGCGTCCAAAACTTTTTCAAGGGGGGGGGGGGAGTGTTACAAGACGACCCGTCAGGAACACCGGATTGAATCCATCGACGAGCGAATGGAAAGTTCCAGAGAATTCAACTTCAACGCAGCCTTTCTAGAACTGTCTAGAAGTGAGAACTGTTTACGTTATGTCCCAATTACAACTACTGTGTGTTCTAGAAGTTTCTATTAAGGAACGTTCTCGTAATTGCTGGACTGTGGGCACTAGAAGTTTCTGTTAAATTCTGGAGAGTTCTCGAATAAAAGCCTAGCATATAAAAGGCAGTTCAACAACTGTTATCGGGGAGAGACATCGAGAGACATCAACGAGACCAGACTATCATACTGCTGAGATATCATAAGCCAGCCACTGACACTGAACACTTCTGATAAATTGCCTTGCGCCGTTTCTACGCTGTGTATTGAGTTTGTTATCATCCATCATCGCCTAGCCTTGTCGTTATTCGCTCGTGGAACCAGTTCCTACGCTACAGCACGCTGCAGGTCTACTACTGTACCATCGTCAACGTGCATGCACTACCAGCCCTTGGACCAGACCAGAAATATTAAGTAAAGGATTGTGAGTAAATCCAATTAATTATTGTAAATTTAAGTAAGAAAAGAAGATTGTAAATAATCATTAAGTTGTTGAATTTTAATCTCGTTCTTCTGTGATCTTTCGCTGTTATTGGTTTGACTTGCGACCACAAGCCGTAACACAACGGAGAGCGCACTTATTTTTCTCAGGATATGCAGACAAAGGTTTACACGGTAGACAAAATTATCAGACTTCTAAAAAGACATTCAATTTTTACAGCACTTGTGTGGTTCCTTTACTCTGTTCAAAGTTTAATAGCAGCTCCAAAACTTAAACAATATTCAGCCCCCTCCCCCCTCCTCATTAGGACAGGAAGACTTGCCTTGTAAAGAAGCTTCCTTTTTTCGTTAATTTTCAAGGACGTTGACACCCTCACTAAATAATTAAATATTTGGACATGTACTATTCAGATATGTAGCTTTGGTCTAGTGCTTTATATACTAGTGCTGTGTATAATGCTCTGACATGAACCCTATTGTATCCTAAGGGGCTAATTTTAATTATTATTGCTAATGTTTGGGTATTGGGGGTAGGGCGATCAATGACCATTTGCTTGAAGACATTCACCATTGTTTTACTCTCAGCGCTCCTTAAATACTTCTTACATTGTAAGAAAAGGTTCCTCTCAAGCCTTTCAAGTAAACACATGGACGTCGTATTCTCACCATTTACTACAGTTACAGTAAAATTAAATTAAATTAACCTTAAAAATATTACGAAGGATACTACCTAGAATCCAACACTGGCGATTTTCCAAAAATACAGAAATGATGTACGGTAACGACTGAGCTGTTAGGCACACACTCATTTACAGGGTATGGCAAATTTGAAGGTTTAAGGGGTTAAATAATAAGCCAGTCAGACTTTACATCTTATTCTTCTGCACTATTTTGCTGTCGCTGGTTTATGTATTACACCGAGCAGTAACATTAAGCAATAAGTTTTATAAACAATAATAAATATTGACGACCAACTTTTTTTTCGGGAGGGCTCAGCTCCCCTCCTGCCTATCGCTGCATAATGAGGAGCGCTTTGGGGGAGAGTTTAACGCATATTATGTTGCTCTTTCTGTCAAAGTTTTAATTTAAGCACCAGCCTTAGTGTAGATATCTTTTCGTTAACGAAATAGTTTGAAATTCTGTCACATGTCATGTATACCGACATTGTGAAGCATAGGCGTAGGAGGCGGGGGTGGGGGGCTGAGGCCCCCAACCAAGTATTTTTGTGAAAATTCGGGCAATATGCTGAGAATTTTTCGGGCACCTACTGAAAGGAAAATAATGCAATGGTAGCTAAAGGTGACTTCCTTGGTAATTAAAATTAAGTTTTGATTTGAATTACACCAGCACCTATATATTCGGTATTAATTCAACAGTGTCTTTAATGGTTAAACTTATTTTATGATTATCAGTGGTGTATTTGGGGGGGGGGGGCACTGGGTACTGCCTCCCTCATTGATGCCGATTTTTTTTTTTTTTTGTTTAGTACCTATATACGTATTTTTAACACAAATTTTACTTCAAAGGTAGCATATGTGGCACCAGATTGCATGTAAGGACACCTATTTTTTCAAAAATTTTCACCCAGGCCGGCGATTACACAACACAATGCATGCTCCCCACCCCAATGAGAGAAAAAAAAATATAATCAACATGGAAAGGTAGAAACAGGTCAAATTATTGTATGTAATTGGCAAGCGGTTTAATAAGCGATGCATGCCTATATGATGTATACATGTTGAACGCACGTGGAGCACGCGGACTTTTTGGGTCATATTTTTCGGGCAAGTCTTTACCCCCCCCCCCCCCCCCCCCCCCAATCAACTTGGGCTCCTACGCCTATGTTGTGAAAGTGAAATTGATATTTTCAGCTGCCACAGTACGACATATTGAATGTTCATTTTACTATATTCGCGCTTGTGAATATTTACTTTAAGAATTGCTAAGTAAACCCAATATAAATAAGTCATTTTATCACATATTCTCATAATTTTCTTATACTAATAATTTTTATCTTAAAGCTCAGAAGGATTTCCAGCAATTGGCATCTTTTTTCAGGTTTTGCTCTAAAACAATGTGTTGTTCGAACGTGTTAAATTGCTGATAAACGGTGGCGTAGCTAGACTTTTTTCCGGGGGGGGGGGCAAGCACCTAAATTTTCCGATTTTTTTAAAGACTGCATTAGGGTACGTTCTGCATTCTGCAATGTAGCTTACAAGCATACGGCTCACTGTACATGTAACACATACCAGACACAAAAGAGTTGTTCACTGATAGTGTCCTTTTGAATCTAAATCGTGAAATTGCAAAACGCGCAAACATTTTTGGTAGGCTTGCACAAAAACATATGTTATCATTCAGAACAAAAAGGAAAAAAAAAAAAAGAAAAAAAAATGTAAGGGTTGTAGACCGTATCGGAGATAACATACACTGTAGGCCTATCATACAGGGCTGTAAACTTTTAGTGAATGGTGAGAGTGAGATTTGCTGGGAGACAACTGACGCGGAGCGCGACCATCGGTTCGCGCGGAGTTCCCGCCAGGGGGACTTTTTGCCAAAAATACCCTAGATTGCAGGAAATGACACTTCTCGTGCCTCATTACTGCACGCCCAGAATTGCCAGTTTTCAGATGTTTCATGTTCCTGGAAAATTTTAAGGAGACATTTTGTTCATGTTATAAATAGGCCTTCGAAAAATTGGAAATTCTGAGGCCTACCGGCATGTATTACTGTATAATGCACTACTGTCAGCTTACTGCAGACTATGATCAGTTGGACGAGAAGGAACTCAGGTAGTGTGATAGCTGACGTTTTACCGACACCGGACTCATTGTTTGCGTTGTAAGTGGATTTTTTTTAGCATACTGAGACATTGCGTGAGGAACTAATGCTTCATCATGAGAGCGTGAGATTGCGTGACCCACACGCTGAATGCGTGAGAGGTGACATCCCTGTGTTACAGTATAGAACCACCTGGACTACCAGATGAAATAGCCAAACTTTGCTCGGTGGGTCGCTCCCCAACTGATCGTACAGCATGACACACACACAAGAGAACAGTAACTAGGCTTTGCGGTATGGGACGAAATTTACGACGTTTACATAAACGGTGTACTCTGCCTACATGTTACTTGGCAAGGTGGGCAGGACTTGTGCTGTCTAGCTATGTGCAATGGAACTAATGAAGAAACTAGATTCTACAACCTCTAGCCATCCGTTATTGAGAATCCTGCATTCTGATTGGTTAAACACTGACCTGTTATTCCACAACATACGGTCAGTAAACGTATACACTGATAAAAATGAAGTTTTTCACACATTTTTGGTGGTAGAATAGGAATAAACCACATCTGTCGGACTATTATTTTCTCATAAACCGTCTCGACTCCAAATTTGCAAAATAACGGACTTGGCTTCGCCTCGTCCCTCGTCCGTTATTTGTCCAAATTTGGAATCTCGACGGTTTATTCACCAATAATAGTCCGCCAAATGCGATTTATTCCCTAAGTAACTATACAGCGCGCGTGGCGCGCTGAAAATTGTGGGTCCATATTAGAGAAATTGTCCTCTTGAGAGCAAAAAAAAAAAAAACAGGTAAACTGTCGGGGCTACTAGTCGCCGTCAGGGACTGCATACTTCATCGTAAATTTCCGAATTTTTCATTTTTTTGTGCGGGGGGGGGGGGGCGGTCGCCTCCTGTCCCCTGTAGCTACGCCACTGCTGATAAAGGTAACATCTTTTTCGTAGACTAAAGTATCGAAATAAACAGGTGCTGATCTCGCAAAACGACTCAGAGTTTGCGCATTTTATAGTGTCGACTGTTATTTTGATCAGTACACTTTCTCCCGTCTTGTACAATACTTGAAGCCGATGACACTTTTGGGCATATTTCTCTACATGTTTGCAAGCTTTCAGAAGTTTATACTTTTCGAGTCTCCTGCATATGGTTCTTTCATAGCTCATCGAAAATGTGTTTTCTCAACGCATGTTAGTAGTCATAAATCGGTCGGCATTAGCTTCCATGCTTTGTTGTTTCGCTTTTGATGCACGATATTAGAAATCCCTAAGACGAAACAGGTACATATGGCTTTTCAAAAGGGATGCACAGGCACAGAAGCTGAGAAATACAGCGGTATGGGAAAGAAACGTACGTATGACTCAAATGTCGACTCTTCGGGGAAGAAATGTACATGGCATACCTCATTAGACCAACAGCTCCGAAAGCCTTTCACAATTCGGTTTTATTTTACTTATTGCGTCAAATCATCACTCTGTCTGTCATGGAAGTACTTGCTCGGAGACACAAATGTGTCACCTTACAAAACAAAACGTACGGATTTGGTGCTTTCAGAGCACAAATATTGAATATTCAAGGTAAACTAAGGAGTTAATCCACCTGAATTTCAAAATTCAGTGAAAATATATTGTTACATGATTCTCAACAGCCATTCGAGAAATACGATACCCAGGGTGCATTAATCCAAATTGGGGTGACGGCACTTTCTCTTAAAAAGTTCCTCGGGTATTAGTTAATATTTTGAAAGTAATAGAAGAGAAATGCTCAACAATTCTATGCTTGATATCATGTGGTCCGAATGCTGTGTCAGGGTATTTCTTTTCAAAACGTCCATCATAAAATTGCAATTAAGTGGCACGGTAAGGACTTGGTCGCATCGCGGTTATTATGTACTCGTATCTAATTCTTTTATTTTTATACCCATAGCGACCATGCGACTGGTAATAATATCATACAAACAACAACAGAAAATCAATTAAACTATAGAAAAAAAATGATTGCATTCTTTATGAAACTTGAACTTCATTAAAAAATTCTGCCAACAGTTTCACTTTTGGAAATATCCTTGTTTCACCATTGTCATTTTCAGCAGTGATGTGTCACTCTTCCGTATATAACGTACCGTAACTCGATCAATCCGACTGAGCAATTTTTATCTACTCCCCTAAAATTTAGAAGGCTCCCCACAGATTGAATTTAGACCCTTTCATATTGGTTCAGACTGGAGCAAGGGTGTATCCATAACTCTATTAACGGGGGAGTGGGGCCGTGGTGGTGGACACTATCTAAGCGGAGCACCATCATCAGTTGTCGCGACGAGTATCGAGAAAATGACTACACAAATATCTTTCAGATTGCCGGTAACAGCACTTCCTATGGATTTTTAAGTTGCATTTAAATTTCAATATTTCATGTTTTAGAAATAACGACATGAAAAACTTTAATTCTGTCAATTTCTTTCCCAAGAAAATAACAGGATTTTAAGGTACTTTATGAGCTCTCTTTGAAATTCTCCAGATGAGGATTAAGTAATTGATTTGTGTTTTCCTTTAGGAACATAGCCACAGTGGACATTTCTAGAGGGCTGAGCCACTTGTGACCAAGAAAAGCCTTCATTACCTGACAAATTGTCCCCATGTTTCTTCAAAATATACCAGTCTAGAGATGTATATGTGTGGGCGGGGAGGGGGTTGCGTTTCTAAACCTCCGATTAGTGTGCTTAAGTATGTTTAGAAATGTTGAAAGTGTTAAGGACCTAAGAATCGGGAAGTCCATCATCAGAAACTTACGCTATGCCGAAGACACCGTAGTGAAAGCGGAATGTCCAGAAGACCTTGAATGATCATTTCGATTATGCAATGGAAAATGTAGCCTTAGTATTTGGCATGGAAAAAGATGAAAAAAGACCAAATACATCAGAGTGACAATGCAGTAGGAAGGTATTGCTGCAACCATCACAGTAGATGAACAGAAAGTGGATAATGTTAAACGAGTGGTTAACCTGGATAGTTTGGTCAGTACCAATGATAACAGCGAGGCCATAATAGAGAAAAGGATCAAGGATCATTCATTACCCATTATAATACGTTAGTGTTTGGAAATTAGTCCACCTTTGAGAAAATGGATTTTTCGCTGTTACTGTACTTAATTTTGATATGTTAGCTGTTTGACGAATATCAAACCTCTCCTGTAAAAATCTGTAGGTACATCATCTCATCAGATTGCGTGGTTAATCTGCTAATTTTACCAGATCAGTGACTCCCCAGAGGTTGATGATTTGTCGTAAACTCATCCAAGATTAACCCAGAAAGTCGGTGTAAAGTAAGTGCATATTCATACCTGTGCACTCGGGCCTATCCTTCCTCACCTTTGAGAAGCTTTTTTATTTAATGTGGCCATAAGATTCAACATGTTGCTAGCTTCGTCAAATCTGACAACTAAGCACATGCGTAGAAAGTTCCATTATTTACAGTGGTTTTCCCTGGGGCACATCCACCGGCAAACAAAAAAAAAATGTATGACGACAAATACATACTTTCAATTTTCACATAATACCACAAATATACCTTTGTAAGCTATTCTGATATTAGACTCAAAGATCCTCTATTGATGTAGGGACCCTTCAGAGTTTGGAAACGTCCCTCTACTTTTGGAGAAGTTTTTTGTTCAGAATTATGCATTATTGCCCTAATAATAGTAATGAAATAAGAGTGGAAGTAGCGACAATTATGCTCGAATATTTGCATTTAAATCATTTCCATAACAAAGACTCTAGACGGAGACACTTCCCCTAGCAACATGGCATTCAGTCTTCATAAAATATTTCTTCCCTTGACTCCTCTGCTTGCGCTCTTGCAATGCTGTGCTAATCTGTAATGACTCCTTTGCACACAAACAATCATCGGCGTTATTGTAAAACTCTCACTGATGAATAATGAGAATATGTATTCATGATAAACACAGCTTTGCGAGGAGCTGGAAGAACGCAGTAGTTTGCGAAGGATTTATGAGAATCTTGATAGTTTCAGAACGACTTACGGTAAAAGGAAATGATGAAAATAGATCACTTATTTAGTTTGAAACACATCTCACCCTACCTCCTACTAAAATTTATATCTTATGTGCCTTTCGAACTCATTCAAAAGAGATAAAATAATGCAATGAATTTTACTTAAAACGGTTACAACTTTTAACACCTTATCCAGAGGAGAGTGCACCCATCCCCTGTGATGGCCAACTTAACTTGCATTTCAAACCATCTTTCCTAGCATTTTGTCCAAAATTTAGAAAGGAACTAAATATGACTGTTTTGAATGATCGTGGTTGTGTTGCAGCCATATGATAATGACAACAAGTAGCCTATACGTAGGCCTATTTTAGACCAAACAAGACCCCTCTGATAAGTAGCAACACACTTGACCGTGAGCAGGATATGGTTTTTTTTTTTTTTTGCTGGCTGGAGGTGGGGGAGGACATCTGGCGAATTCAAGCTGAAATGACGAAACGGCGCTAAAACGCAGCGGAAGATACAAGGGATGAAGCCCTGCATGGAAGCTCTGGAATATTTTCGAAATTGTTGGCAATAGAATGATGCACTTAATCGCCATAATATGATATTAGATGGGCACCAAACAGATCACACAAATCCCAATTAGATTCTTTATACGCTTACAAATAACAGCCGCCCGGGACTGATAATTCAAAGTTCTAACTGTTGCATTGTTTTGCCTTTTAACGCCACCGGGAATAGAAATAATAAGAAAATATCCTCAAGGTAGAGGCAGCCAGACCCCCTTTTGTTACTCATGTACCATTAGTTGAAAATGGCACTTTCGTGCCTTACAATTTGCACTCAACAATCTTCATTCAAAAAATTCTGAAATTTTTATAGATCCTTGTGATGAAAGCTATTTGCTTTGAAAATTTCTTGGAGGCAACTACTCCTGTTTCCCCGTTGCGCAGTTCCATAGCAACACAGGAATTAATATTTAAGTAATTACAGCGCCGAACATGAGTATATACTTATTCAGTTTCTTCTTTTTCTTATATCTCTTATTCTACTTCTACCGTCTTTCCACCACCCCTATTTCTCTATGTCTTACTCCCTCTCTTTCACCCTCTACGTTCTTACCTCGTTTTCTCCCTCCTTTCTCCCTTTCTTTCTTCCCTTTCTTTCTTTTCTCCTCTTTCTCCCCGCTTTTTTATTTATCAATGGGGCGAAATGGCCTACTCGGCCCATAGGATACGCCACTGGACTAAAGAAGAGTGGGAACTAATAATTTTGCAATGAATTTACGCCCGTCACTTTTCTTATTAGCTTTTTTGAGTTGTGATTTGCATACATAGTATTTCAGAGAAAGGAAAAACCGTGGCAGATGAAAGAAGGAAGAAACATTTCTAGAAGGAAAAATCATAAAGGAGTAGTAGAATTTCGCTTCGCACACAAATGCCGTCATTGTGCCATTACAAAGGGTTTTGGAATCATGGACGTAGCCAGGATTTGTCAAGGGGGGCGAAGCCCGTAGACACTCTCAGCACTCCGCGCCACCATAGGTTGGCGCGGAGCGCAAGAAAATTCTGGCCCATGCCTCCCAGATCGCTGGAAAAGGCACTTCCCAGGCCTATTTACCGCATATAAATAGGGGAAACACTAGCATTATTGTAAAAATAAAATTAAAATATATCAAAAATATGCTCAAGGTGTGGCTTTCCCCTTCGCCCCCCCCCCCTTGGTTACGTGCCTGTTTGGAATGCTTAATACTCCAACGGCTCACAGACTGAATTCGATAATTCCGGTTTTGCTTGTGTTGTTCTTAATTAACACTGAACAGGACTCTCCCTGCTTCTGCACTCTGTTTTAAGTGTACTTATTTTCCTTAATTGGACTCATATACGCTTCCGACTTCTTTTTTGACATGAAAGGTAAACTTTTATGTAAATCGAAGGTGGTTATGCTGCTTGGTCTTGTTCTATGTCCAATGTCTGTATCTAGAGCATCACTTTATTCTTTACGAATGTATCTAAGCCTTTTATTCTGAATGACGCCAACTCGAGTCCGGGTTGTCAAATGTTTCTGTCAGCCTGTTTGTCTGTTCCTCTGCCTGTCTGTCTGTCTGTCTGTCTGGCTGACTGCCTGTTTGTCTTTCTGAGTGTCTGTTCTATCCTTCCGTAGGTGTACCTGTCAGTCCGTCTGTCCGTCTGCCCATCTGTTTGTCTCTTTTTGCTATGGAAATTCTTAAATAGGGAAGTACACAATGAAGAGAGCCTTCCAGACAGATCACCTGTTTGGATTAAGCTACATTTTAGTAGGGCTCAATTAAATTTAGCAAGTATTTCGAAATAGACACACATCTTATTAAAGTTACCATGAACACAGTCAATGCCCTTGGCAACATTTTCATATTACGTGTTTTTCGGGTATCAATAAAACCAGAACGATATCATTACAAAGCAGTTACTATGTATCAGTAAAATTCATTGCTCCGAAGATGCGAATAAAACAAATGTTTTCTTCAATACACTCAAGTTGAAACGGACAGTGGTTACAAAATCCTAAAAACACGTGACCGTGCAGTGTTATTGGCTCTATGAAGCATTGTTTTAGAAATCCATTATGTGCCAGAGAAGAAAGAAAAATTTGAAATCTAGACGGCAGTGTAGACAGGATTGTTAAAAATTACGTTTCCTGACTTTCCATACGGAAGGAACATTATAAAAAAGTTGCTACGCAGTAACACTGTCGCGATCGCAATGCATGTCCTTTGAATTTTTAGGAAATGAATGTTTTCTTGGGAATCTTTTTAGAGCTTGGGGCCCAAGGGTACGACGTCAAACGTCCTCCCAATTCGACAAATTTTGCGATGTGAAATCAAAAAAAACGTTGGTAAAATGTCTTCACATAACGGAATTATTCGGCGCGCACCACTTGTAATTAAGTTTGTTATTCACACGTGCTTCATTAGTGCCATACTGCTATTCCGTTGGTCCTAGGCGTATTACAAATGATTAAACTGATGTATTTATCGTCCGTTTGGTCTTTCACTTCTGGTACCATTTACCCTTAACGTAGGGGTAAATTTTAATTACAAACTATTTCACTGTAGGTAAACTTGTGAACTTCGAGCCTTTCCCAATAGTCTCCACCAGGGTGCTCTCCTAGGAATCCTTATAACCCATTTTGGAGCAAGAATGTAAGCTTCACTAAAGGAGGGGCAAGATCAGCCAGGCCTCTTTAGCACGCTGTTGAATTTGTTGCTATAAATTTGGCCCTTTATAGGAAAAACGCTGTCTCTCTTACTCTTGCCTTAAAAAAACAATCTTTGTTAACATGTTCATCGCATAATATATATTTTAAAAGGGTAGGTTCGTGTGGACTACTGTTTCTATATGAAAAGTAACGTCCATTTCCATGTCATAATAGTAAGATATGAGTACATAAACTATCCTCTGCTCTAAAATAGAAGTTGACTCTACATTGCTCAAATGAATGCCACTCAAAGTGCAGTCACCAACTGTATTTAAAACTCTAGGGTTATCCTAAATATGTTTGGGTAGGGAGTTACCAGCAGCTCCCTGGTTTAGGGGAATGCCATTTCCCCTTCAATACCTTGTCTTCCTTTGTAACCCTTGTTATATATGTGGATCGCATGCGATTTTCTAAGACTCTGTTACAGTTTCCATTCCCTTTTATTGAGAACATCCTTCTTCTCTAATTGGGTTATAACTAGGCCGGTAGCCGAAACATATAGCTAAGGGGACTATGTAACTGGCAGGGCGGTTTTTAGAGGGCAAAATAGGATCAAATGTGTTAATTAAAGCAAGAATTTGCCTAATTTTAGTTTTCGAAGGGTGAATTTTCCGGGGGCATCTTGCCCTATCCCAACCCCTCCTTTACAACGGGCCTGGATATGATGAAGCAACAGACACAGTGCTGTCTTGACATGAAACAGTTTTGCTCTTGTATATGTTGGCAAGGTATATGCACAAGAAACAACTCAATTTCGTTCAAAATTACGTAGTACCGACAAAGACGGAGACAAGAAAAGTTAGGCTAGTCTTTCAAAGTACCAATGTCATATCTTCTATGCATATCAAAATGCTTTAATTTAAACTAAAAATAGAAGGGTAAATGTTCCACCATCAATGGATAAGTGTGTTGAGATACTGATTTGAGAAAAAAAGCCCCGAAACGAGCATTTCAAGAGAAAACTTATTCAACAGTTATCGTAACTACTAAATTGGGTTAAGCCCTTTCGGTACACCCATCGGACACTTATTGGGCAAACTATTCCCAATTTTAACATTCTTGCATATGTAATCGATGCCGGTGAAATTGCTTTACGACTTTATTGAGAGTACGGTACGGTTCCCTCACCTGAGGAAAAACATCACTGGCCCTAAAAAGTCTAGACAAAGATTCGTGTTTGTGAGAACTCAAACTTTCCATAATCTAAACAATGCAAAAGTAATCGTTGGCCATTTATTCGCATATTGTATTTTTGACTCTTGAATGACTTTAATGGAATGTACTCAGGCCCGAAACCAGGGCAAATGAGGTAGGGTCGAGAAAACTTCCATTGAGGTGAATTATTTTGTGAGGATAAGGTACACCAAAACGCACTGAGATAATGGCAATTTTAAATTTCCTAGGAGAACAAATTTTTAGAAAACGCTGCACACTGGCTTCAATTATCTACAGGCTCGGGCGTACACTAGACTGTATTATGACAAGTGTACTCTCTTAATGCGTTTGGGTCATGAATAATAGGGTTTTCCTTGATTCAATGAAAAATTGCGAGATTTATTGGGCGAGTCTTCTCTTTCGCCATTTTTATAGAGTATATCCCCTTGTACTGTACAAATCGACTTTGGTGAGAGTGTCTTCGGCACTTTAGAGGTACTCGGCATGAATGACACATTAATTTATGAAACGTCTATTCCGATCTTGTTGATTGAAAAGTTATCGCTAAGGTTCAACCAACTTCCAGAAGAAAAGGTATAAGAGTTAGTATACGTTAAGTGAGGTGAAAATTCAGCTTCCACCATTTCATAATCAGACGGGAATATTATATCCATAAATATTAGTTTGAAGGGATTCGTAGATATAACGAAAGAAAATGAAATTGTCTAAAATAAAATTAGATCTCCAGAAATTATGTTTGGTAACAAGATCAAACCTTCAAAGAGATAAGATATTGATATACCAGGAAGACTAGTAGATGCCCTTTGTCTTGTGTGTGTAATGTAAAGTAAAAATAAGAACAGCAAGGAGAAAATTGCACAAATACTGAATTGGCATAAACTTACCCCATTGCTGGAAGCAATTTCAAGGAGCTGAAGTGTTGAACTTTGCATCAAGAGACTGTCATCTTCATCGATATTCACCTCATCTGAACACAACTCTTCAACAGTTGATAGCCCCTTTTCAACTTTCCCACCTTGTTCCAAGATACACAGAATAGCAAAGCGTTCTCCCGTTTTATCTCCTTTTAAGTAATTGATAAGCTTTTCACCTGCAGCAGGATTTAAACCACTGGCAAAACGATAGACATACTGAAGGTCGGCTGGATTGAGATATTTAAGAAAATGATCTTCTGTGCTTGGGTAAGACCCGTTAGTCGAGACACGATCCTCGTCATCGACATTATCATCAGAAGAGAGTACATCACAATGGTTTAAGGAGGAATCATCAGCAACAGGCAATCCGTCCCATTCGTCAAATGTAACTTCCTCTCTTGATGCATATTCTGCTAAATAATGTGCAGCGTACCATTCACAGAATAGTTTGTGGTAGAATCTTACCTCAGTAGTATACTGGATATGGTCAGACACGGGGCCTGTGGAATCATTGGAAATCTGCAGAACCTGTTCCTCAACTAGTATACCCATATTAACATACTGTTGGTAGAATTCATCACCAATCTGTTTACATATGTCCTCTTTTTTCCAAACAATTTGTTGGTGTTTCTTATTTAATCCATCAAAGGCTAATTTATCTAATGCTTTGTGTTCTGTTTCAAGTAAGTCGTACTGTCTGACATTTTCATCTTTCATTTTGTTTTTCATGTGACTGTGGAAACACGTGATCATATACCTAAAGAAACTAGTCACGGAATTAAACTTTTGAAAATGTTCACTTTCGTGACTCATATGGGCGAACATAACAAAAAACAAAGGAACTTGGCATAATCCTGCTAGAATTATGTTTTCTTTCAACCGTCGTTTGATATTGTCAGCAGCTTCTTTGTTGTTATCACGAACTACTGCCTTTCTTATGTATTGGTCTCGGGCACGGTCATCAAAACCAGTCAATTTTATACGATTTGTTTGAGGGGAATAAACTGGTGGTAAGTACGATGATCGTGTCGTCAAAATAACTTCAAATTGCTGGAACATATTCTTAGCAATGATATTGATGACGTCAGACTTATTGCCTTCATCTTGATCAGGATACTCGTCGAAACCATCTAGCAATACCACTACACTACTACAGCTGCGTATGATGTCCTCGATATCTGTCACTGTCAGTGTAGTATCTTTAGGAAGGAGAAATTGTTTTATTGCTCTAAAAATTGACGAAACACCACCGAGTTGTCGCAGTCGTAAAACTATTAATATATCCACATTGCAGAGAGAAGAAGCTGGAATTTTATTGCACCAATCATAAGTAAACTGAAGTGTCAGAGTGGATTTACCGTAGCCTGGTTCACCTTCTAGAATACGTCTCACTGACTTTACTCTAGGATCATTCAAAATATTTTGATATGTGTCTAAGGTTTGCCAGGTTCCACGACTTCCTATCGTGTCACTGGATACTTGGTATTCAATACCGCCCTCTACAAACAGTCTGTCGACGCAATACAGCCTGTCTCTGATGTATGGTATAGGCTGCACAGCGTCATATAGGTCTTGGTATTTTGACTTTAGTGAAGTAATGAATAAGTGTTGTTTGTCTGAAACACAATTATACACAAAAATTAGTCTAATCTTAAGGTAAGGACACTCTCAATCTTCTATGTAATAGTAAAGACCTTGAGTTAAAGAACATCCTTATTTATACTTTTTTTTAAACATTTACTTTCAAGCAATTATTCACACAAGAAAAATCTGTTTCACGAGATTCAAGGCATTATTAAAGCTAATGATAACACAGTCGTGGTACGGCTTCGCTGAGCAAAAGGTGTGTTAAGTTTCATGGCCTCTTATTTACGTAAGTTACATCACGTGACCAACTTCAACACCTAACGACGTGGTCAACGCAGGAAGCTTTTCGATGATTGTCTGTGGACAATTTATGTGTCAATCAATTGTATCTTTGAGCCCACTTCTTCACCTGTCTTCACAGCCATATAAAAAATTAGAAAATAGCAAACCATTTCAGGGAGACAACTCCGTCATTTTTCTGCTGACGTTGTGTGTCAATTAGACCACTACATTAATTTAGGAGCGTAACCTGAAAAACGTAGGCTAGAGCAAGAACTGAAACTGTTCCTGGCTTAGATATTATAATTGGTTGTAGATCATCGCGGCACATCTGTAGTGACGTTATGTGGGTATTTAAGATGTTGTTGAGTGGGGCGCCACAATTTGATCATGGCCTAATACAAATGCCGCAAATGCTTAACAGATTGCCGAGAAAGCTTTGGTCACCCCTTTTCAATTTTAGATCTCGATTCGTCGAAAATATTCTTACAGAGTAGGATAAATTACTTTATTTGTGTAAAAAATTTATGTAAACAATTAACGTTATGCAAAGCAAGTAACCTCACGTGGCCGTTGTACACCTGTGTCAGTCCGGTATGCTTCTTCTGAAGCTTTATGCAGCCCTTCTGGAATATCAGCATTGCAAGTCACTACAGCAGTACTCACCTGAAGTGTTGTCCCGTTTATCAAAAATACCTGTTTATTTATTGACAAACCATGTAAAAACTATGAACTTGGGTTAAGTTATTGCGAGTGATCAGTTGTACTAGTAGCACACCTTCACGGGCTGATTACCTACCGACCACAGTAAAGAGTCAACCACGCTAATCCCAGTGAAACTGCTCTAACCCTCCCGTCCATTCCTGGTAAAGTATTTGAATTATGTCGCAAGTTTTACCACGTCCTTTTTAGTTCGCAAAATTAATAAAGCAAAATCAATTCGCTTTATCAATCATTGACAGGAGCTTTCTAATAATTAAATGATCTTTTGAGAACAGATCAGGCAAACATTAGACAAAACTAAAAAAACGCCGTAGTAATGGAAAAAATATATGGGCTCTTGGTCAATTGACGACCGGTTCTGTAGGTCTAAGTGCTAGTTTGCTTTAAAAAAAAATGAACGAGGGCTAGAATGAAAGGCACCGGCCTTTTTTTAGATTGTTAATTTTGGTAAACGTGGAAAGCAGAAAAGGTATAACTCAGTGTTGTATTTTCTTCGAAGGAGTTAAAATACTTAATTAAACGGTACTTTGTATAACGTTGAGAAGATAGCAAATTTTTGAAATCTTATATGTATCAACTCTCTAAAATCTTTGAAGTGAAAATCACTCTTTTAGAGTGAAATTAGGGATCACTCTAAATTTGAGTGAAAAAATTCAATCGAAAAAGATTCATTCTCACTCTTTTAGAGTGAATGTTCAGTCTTAATTTTGGAGTCATCCCTAATTTCACTCTTTCGAATTTAGAGAGAACAAGTTGTTTCAACTTATCCCTCAGTCAACTCTAAATTCAAATTGACCCCTGTATTAAATGTATTTCCGTTAAGCCTGCCTTGATTGTCCTCTTTGCGCAAAAGCCAAAACCTGAAAATATTTTTGTCGATTTGCACATACTTTATAAAATGTCCAGTCATTACCTTTTAGACTCATCTGTTCTAGCATCGGCATGACCTATAAAAAGAAAAAACTGACACAGTAACGACATTACTAAATTAAGGATGTTCAAAATCGTTAACCGTGAATGAAGAGAGTCCATTAATTTGATATCGGAATATTGTACTATCTTAAAATATTCAGTGTCAAGAGAAGAGAAGAGAAAGAGAGAAACTGCTAAAATAAAAAAATAATACAAAATATACTGTGCAGTGCGGTATCAAATATACTACGGCATTATCGGTTCCAATTGCTTCACAGATTCTTCAGTATTTAACAGATAAATTTGTTTAGCGTTCTGTTTGAAACCACAAAAGAAAAGTAGACAGGATAAGATATAATTTACTCACTTCTTCATTATTGATAGTCTGCTCATGAATATCGTTTATCTCGTGGATTTGTGATTCGGTTATGTTGTATCTGTTTATACCTTGCCTCTTCCATAACACTTCATTAAGAAAAAAAAAAAACAACAACAATTACCATCGGTTCATCGTTTCATCGCCTCAAGTCCCACCTTTAACTTGTCTTAAAATTTGTACGGGCAGAAACAACGCTCTAGCAAGCTTGAGTAAGTTTTACAGGCTGTCGTCTCATAGCAATACATTTTCGGTTATCCGGTTCCCAAACCGTGGTTAGAATGAATTTAGAAAAGTTTGACTGCTGGTCATGCCGTTATTCTAAAGTCGCAATGACAAAATCTATCAAACTTTAAATTTAACAGAATCACGTGTCAATCGAGGAGCACACTAGCCAAACCCTCAGCAAGTTATGAATCAAATTGACACAGGGCTGGAGTTAAGTCAAGTATAAAACTGGTTCAAACCTGAGACTAAAAGAGTTCTGGTTAAGTTTTTAACTCAGTGTTATCAAAAATTTATCATAAAATGTTTAGAATGAATACTTGCTTAACATTACATAGGATAATACAAGCAGATGTAGAACAGTCTACTTCTGCAACCGATGGATGCTAAGAATTGAAAAAAGTAGAATCTTGCACCTAAGTGTTTATCGTTACCGAAAACATACTCACGTCTACGCATATAATCAAATAAAATATGCACAAATTTAATAATATAGATCACTGTGAACTTTTTCCACTAAAATTATTACCTCGGACAAGAATGATCCCGCATGCAACGATAAAAGTAATGACAATTGTTATCACAACAATTAAAATCCAAAGTTGTTCAATAGATGAGGACTTCTCTGTTTCGACTGGAAAATAAGAGTTAAATAATATAACTTATTAAGTAAAACTACCACAGTTCTCTTAAGAAATATTTTCTGCAAGAACCATATTTGTTTTACTGCTTTGGGTGTGCAGTGAGTACTACACTAAATTCTCAGTTTGGATTGATATTAACAATCATATTTGAATACAGGATTTAAATTAAGATTAGAAAACATAATTTAACGATTTCGGATGTATTGATGTTACCACCTGTTACAAGACGACTCGTCAGGAACACCAGATTGAATCCGTCGACGAGCGAATGGAAAGCTCCAGAGAATTCAACTTCAACGCAGCCTTTCTAGAATTCTCTAGAAGAAGAACTGTTTACGTGGTGTGCCAATTATAGCAGCGGCCTGGCGACACTTCTAAGAAACAGTGCCATTGTTTACTACTACTGTGCATACAAGGAACGTTCTCGTAATTGCTCGACTGTGTGCACTGGAAGTTTCTATTAAATTCCAGAGATTTCTCGATTAAAAACCTAGCGTATAAAAGGCAGTTCAACAACTGTTATAGGAGAGAGATATCATAATACTTCATCGAGACCAGACGCTGTCATCACTGTAAAAATAGACGTCTTCATTTTTTAACACATATATGGCGTTTAAGAATTAGAAAACAAACAACAAAATGGATACGCACAGTTAATGACTGAACGAATATTAACACATGATAAGGATAATGACGTCAATTAAAGTGCACTCCGGAAACACGTTTACATGATTTATATATATGTTAATTTTTCTTTATTAACAAACAACTTGATGTTTACAGTAATCATGAAATAAACGCATAAACGTGTTTACGAGATGGCGTTAAAGTGGCGTCAATGTGTTAAAGTTGGCGTTTTAGACGTTTAATTTGCTTATGTATTTTATTGTTTTTTCTGTTACATAAACGCCAAGACGCGTTTATTATCTGTTACAAAAAAGTGTTAATCAATTTTTACAGTGATACTGCTGTGTTATCTCTGACCGAATCACCTGAAGCCAGCCACTAACACTGCACACTTGTGATAAATTGCCTTACGCCGTTTCTACACTGTGTATTGAGATTGTTATCATCCATCATCGCCTAGCCTTGTCATTATTCGCTCTTGGAACCAGTTCCTACGCTACAGCACGCTGCAGGTCTACTACTGTACCCATCGTCGACGTGCATGCACTACCAACCCTTGGACCAGACCAGAATAACATTAAGTAAAGGATTGTGAGTAAATCTAATTAATTATTGTAAATTTAAGTAAGATAAGGAGATCGTAAATAATAATGAAGTTGTTAAATTTTAATCTTGTTCTTCCGTGATCTTTCGCTGTTATTGGTTTGACTTGCGACCACAAGCCGTAACACACCTTAGTTAAAACTCAATGAGTTTTCAATTGTTTGTATAAAAGTACTATAGGCGCACGGTATTACTTTAAAACTTGCTTAGTGTAAGTTAGTGCACGTTTCAAACTGCAGGCTTTTAAGAAAATATCTTTTTGAATGCCTATTTTACTTTACAGAACAATGCTACTAGAAGTTTCTAGACATAATGATTTTCATCCGTAATAGCGTGCTACCTTACAATCATTCTTTCATTCTTGTGCTGCATAAGTTGCTGTACTTACATCACAAGTACGAACGTGGTACACATACTCGTGCGACAGTTTTAATATTTTAAGATATGAAAAGGTAATACTAACCAGACATAAATAATATATCAAATTTCGTTGCCAGTTGTAAATGGTCAATTTCTGTTCCAATTACCCGACAATCTATTGTCACTTTGTTTATTTCGGTTTCCGTTACTCGATATTGGGATGTCAGGAACACATCAAAAGTGCCATCGTTGTCATTGGTAAGAAGATGCTTGTCAAAAAACTCAATCCTCTGTGATGATTGGTGGTTAAACGCTTTGAAATCTAACTGAACTCGAGGACGAATCCCTGTCAGTGTACATGTTAAACTGCCCTCCCTCTCTACATCCAATACACAGTACTGTTCATGATTGCATCCTTGTATGACGGGATAGGGAGGAACTGGTAAAACTGTAGGGAAACGAAAACAGACAACATTGATTAAACTGGGCATAAAAGAAAAATGATACAGATGTACGGTAACACAAGAAAACAACTATATTAATTAATGACAACGAGGCGACCTATAATTGATCCATCGCGTGTCTAAGTTTTTCTTTAAAATTTAGTAAGCTGTTCAACATTCATTAAACTCCCACCCCAGTTATTCATACAAATAAAATGCTCTGCATGTTCACAACAATATCTTCAAGAAAGCAGGACAATATAACTAAGGTTGCAAAATACTATATCAAGTACAGCCCACTTACCAAATACAACGATATTATACATTATGACATTATCTGTTATCCCATCACCACTAATGCAGCTGTAAAGGCCTCCGTGTTTTACTGTGACGTCATAGACAGCTAGAGAACCGTTACTTTCCAGGTTGTAATCATCATCGTATCTACGACTGAACGTATCCTCCTTGAGCACAGTGTATATGATCAGTATCTCTTTATCCTGCGAAGTTTGTTTTACTTGCCAAAGCAGGAACAAAAACTGATTAGCACTGCATTCCAGTCTTATTTGGGAACCAATCTTAAAGTATTTTGTGATAACATTTTCACTTTTGGGGTCTAATTTTTGCTTTGATACTAAGACAAGAGACTGGTTTCTCTTAAGCAGCCCCATTGGATCATCAGCTTTACATACAAGGAGTGCAAGACGCGCTGAAAAGGCGAACGGATTTGTTGTTGAGACCTTGGAAGTGTAAAATGACGTTTGGTTTGTCACTGATAAGACTGATGATATATTTCTATCTCCATGAATTGTTCTAACCATCCAGGTGAGAGGTATCATCAAGCGGGCGTCTCTTATAAAGCATGAGGTTTCTGACTGTTGATTCCACCTCTGAAGACAAACCTCACCGATGTCACTACATTCATTTACACGTGGGAAAGGAATGAACGTGTTAGCTGTTGGAAGAAAAGAAACTTACTTGAAATCAAAGTGGGACCGATTTACTAACGTTTAGGTAACGTCGATATACACCTGCTTGGACCCCAAATCCATCGCAACTCAGCATTCAAGTTTTTTAAACGGACTTTACTAGGCTTTTAGCAATCAATTTTATATCACAAATGTGAGTCTTCTGTGGTGGGATAAGCGATGACTATTGAAGAAGGCACAAAAACAATAAGGCAGAAAAACAATGAGTGAAAAGAAAAACACTATCACAATTATCGCTTTAAGCAGTAAAATATCTCCATCGGTTTTCGCAATGATGCATGTAAGCAAGAGGATGTCACAGCCCTGCTCATGTGTGCATTACAGTGGAAATATCATTGTTTTCAGTTGAGAAAAACTAAAAACTGGTATGTAAAACAACATCAGAGGAAAGTATCTTACATGTCACATTCAAGCAGGGTTACTAAATAAAAGTAAAACTAAAAATCATTAATCACCATTGA
>JAIZAY010000913.1:0-25853 GCA_029531755.1 Holothuria leucospilota
AGATACTTGAAGCATACGCTGCTCGCTTAGGTTTGCTGAAACATTTTAACCTTCGTCGGTTCGCTGGAAAGCCTCAATTGTGTGCAAAAGGTCCCAGCCATGTTACTAGTTGGGCCACGCACGCACATTGGAGTCCCCAGACTTTTCGAAGAGGGGGCCACTAGGGTTAAAGCGTTCCTCAAACGGACACCCCAAAATGAAGGAACGAAGCTCCTCTGAGAAATGCCCTCGTAGTGCACGGCAGGGCTCCCATGTAGGCGTTGTGGGCCCGGAGGGGTCCACTGTAAGACCCACTAGTGGGTCCTAGGGGGAAAGTGCCTAAATTGCGGGGTCCAATGAGAACGGAGACCCCCGAGACTCTAAGGTATTAATAGACATTTGTTTATTCAATTACGATTATTTAAAGCCATTTGACCTATCTCCAAAAGAGTATGCCGCATTGCGGCATGTGTTACAAAAAATGACGAATCAAAATCTGAGCCTTCTTTCAGCGAGAGTCTCAATAGCACAAAAGACATAATTGTGAGCGGAAACAAGGGTCTGAGTGGGAGACGACGGACGAGATCATGTAAGGCGTTTCCCAGGCCCCAGCCTAGGTGGGGATACGTGGCCCGCTTGTCCCCCGTACGCCCAATCACTGATGCCCTACTAAGAAAAATCCGATCGAAAAATAAAATTTTACTAACCTGCTAAATCAGCTTGGCCTAGATATGCACTCCAGGATTTGACCAAAAATAATCCCAAAGGCGTTTAATAAAGCAAAGCCCCCTATTTTAGTTTTCTAGATAACTTTTGTCTTTTCTAAAATTACAAAGATGATCTCCCGCGACTACACGCGCTAGTTCTCATCTCCAGTTACATTTTGGACTACAGAGCGGCGCCATAGCCAGGATTATGGTGATGAGCGCGGGGTCGGAGAACAGTCGGGTAATGCCACCATCAGTCCCCCCCCCCCTCCAGTCTCCCAGTTAAATTGTAACTTTTCTGAGGTGGTCCCTAGCGATTGTCATACAGCAGTGTAGGAAGAAATCCTTTTTGTACACATTCATAAATGATTACGCCGAAATAGGAGGAGGGCGATCTTCACTCCTCTTTGAATTTTTTTTGATTAATTTAAGTTAAGCCTAGATGCAAAATGGTGCTATCTTATGGGGATATTTTTGGAAACTGATCATTAATACTTGACATTAAGAAACAGTAACCAGTGCGTAGCCAAGGGACGAGGGAGGGGGTGTGAAGAAGGGGCAGCCGCCCCTTGAGCAAAATGTTGGTAATTTTTTATCAATGTTTTTTTTTTACAATATTACTATGTGTTTCCCCCTATATTTATTGTGACGGCAAATAAGGCCTGGGAAGTGCCATTTCCAGCGATCTGGGAGGCATTTTGGACCAAGATTTTCTCGCGCTCCTCGCCAACCGGTTGACGCGGAGCACTGGGGGGGCAGCGGGGGGGTACTTGCCAACTCCATACCGATACCGGAAGGGGAAAAATTGCACGCCTTAAATATCAGGAACACATGGTATCTAGTGGTTAGGCCTATGTATACTACAAAAGCAACACCTTACACCGTTGTTTGAAGCTGTTATGTGATTCTGCATACTTGTAGAATGATAAATATTTTGCCAGCAATATGTGTGTTGTGCTATTTGATTTCTATATAGTTATTCCATAGTTAATATGTATTAACTATGGTTATTCCTACAAAAATATTTCACAAGATACATAAGAAACTAATATGTCTCCTTTTGCATACAAAATATCGTATAAAGTATGAACCAAATCACATATTTTCACATCACCCGTGGGAGGGGGAACTCCCCTCCCACACCCCCTCGCGCGCAAGTGCTTAAACAAAAAAATAGCCTTTGTGGGATCATTTTAAATTAAAAAAAAAATTTGAAATCGATTGGGGGGGCACGCCTCCCCCCCCCAGTGTAAAATCCAAACTCCCTCTCTGTATTACAGGGCTGTAATCCTAGTCCACCTGGCCCGAATCCGGGCCAATGTAGATTTAAACCCAGAAGTGACCACCATTCTCATGGTCAATCCGAGTCCAGTATACCTTCCAATTCCGAGCCGTATCTGATTCCAGGTTCTTCAATTCCGGGCCAATTCCGAGTCCAGCTATTTGGCGAATGTGGCATCATGCTTTTTGCCGTAGTACTGTTTTTGTAATTACATTTAATTAAAACGGGCATTTTAGGAGTCACAATTTCATGCCCTGGTTCAAGCTGTATTTTAATTGACTGTATGCTGACCATTTATATGTTGAACTGTGCCATGAATAAAAATGTAGCCCTAGGCAACAAATATTTAACTTTCATTTTTGTCCACTCTTCTTGAATCGGTTCCGAGTCCGAGTCCAGCCTAGCAGCCCATTCCGGGCCAATTCAGATTCCAGAACCTCCCATTCTGAGCCAGTTCCGAGTCCGACAAAGCCATGGACTCGAGTCCAGAATTCGAGTACGTTACAGCCCGTTGCATCGCTGTGGAATGTAAGCTACTCTACTCATTTTCAAACTTTGCTCTTAATCAAAGAGCCGTCACCAACTAAGATTTTTGATGCCCCCACACTAAAAATATACTTTGGGGTGACGAGTGTATGTCTTTAAGTATCCAGACAAATCAGTAATAAAAACTTAAGCCTTATAGCTCTGTCCGTCTCCTTCTACCCACATTTCCTGCCTCTCTTCATTGTTCCTTCCCCTATTCAGGGTCGGGAATACCAGAAATGAGAGCAGGGGGCGTAAACGTCGCTAGAAAGTGCATGGTGCAATCAGATGGGCTTGGAGGTTTAAAAATTTTGTCACAAAAATCATTGTTTTGCTGAAAATAGGGGCGTACGCCCCTTTCGCCCCCTTGGATTCGGCGCTGCCATTACTCCTTATCTCTGTTATCCCGAAAGTCCTCCTGCTAAGTTATATATCATGCTTTCCTGGGCGTTTCTTCCCCGCAACTGACCTTTTATTGTTCCTTCCCTTTCTTTTCTCTCCGCTCATTATTTTTTCTCCCTCTTGCAAAGTCGGCCTTTCTGCAGCCCTTGTCCTTCTTCCATTCTTCCCTGCCATTCACTCTTCAGGCTCTTTCGTCCCGGTCGTTTTTTCCACCATCCCGATAGCCCTGTCTACCACAGACCTAGTCACATCCACATTTCCTTCCAAATATACCAAGCCAATTTCCTCATCCCCACCTTACCTAAATTCAGTTATCACCCCATATTCATATTATTTCTTTTCTTGTCTGTCGTTTTGATTTTCCCGGTTTTATTTTACTTTTCTTTTCTTTTAATTATTCTCCTTTCTCTTTTCCTTTTCCCGGTATCCCGATTCTTCTTAATTTTTTTCGGCGATGCAGTTTTCCCCAGCCCCCTCTGGCGCTGCAACCTATGGGCCAGGGAATGCACAGAGAGTCAAAGATCTGGGCGGAAACATCACTGAAAGGTGTTCTGTATACAATACAAATCTTTCTTCATCCCTGCAGGTAAATCAGAACGTGAACTTAACCACTCAAGCAAACCTAATTTTCTGACCAGGGAGGCGTTAACACCCGAGTCATTATTCTGAGTTAACTAGGCAATCCTACAGTCAGTGGCGTAGACAGGATTTCTCTCACGGGGGCCATGCAGTATGTTGTGTGATCGCCTGCCTGGGGAGGGGTCTAAGGGGTGGGGTCCCCTGCCCTTTGAAAATTTTTGAAAAATTAGCATATGCTACCTTTTGAAGAAAAATTTGTGTTAAAAAATGTACGTATTTTTAGGAACTAAAACAAGAAACAATCGGCATCAGTGAGGGAGGACCATGGCTAATGGGGTGTCCCCTCCCCCTTTGAACATTTTGAAAAATTAGGTGCCCTTAATACATGCAATCTGGTGCCACATATGCTACCTTTTGAAGTAAAACTTGTGTTAAAAAAGTTTACGTATTTTTAGGAACTTAAAAAGATCGGCATAAGTGAGGGGGGCATGTCCCAATGGCCCCCCTAAGTACACCACTGTCTATAGTACCACAACTGACTGTTTTGTTTGCATGAAACTCTGTAAAGTCAAAACTAAGTGCATTATTTTGTAAGCACCGGTCTGTCAAAGCAGTTTTACCGGTTTTCAATTTAACCCACGCGGGTCCAAAATGACATATTTCTCTCACATTTCTCTTTGCAACATGCGCGTATCCGAAAATCCGACCTTAAATTCTGAAATTCCATGTTCAGTTACTCTTTTCTCTGCTTGTAGCCCCCTTCTATTGAAAAGGACATTGTATGCTATGAAATGTTCGCTGTTCGTGTGTATTTTGGTCTGCAGGCGTCCCAAACACACTGTCTGCCTTTTCAGCTAATGGTGTGGGCGTGTTTGTATGTACTACTTCAATGTATTGAGAAACTACCGGTTTAAAACACTGTAAAATACTTTAATGTAGTACCACTACACACTACGCCATGTGGAATAGTATTAATAATCAACCAAATCAAACCAAAATCATTTCATAAGTTCCCTCTGTTTTCCATGGATTCTAGTCCATCCCATTGTGTAATGGTATAACCAACGATCCGTGGATTTGATTGGTTCATGGTCTGTTTTCTACGCGTTGAGTTTCAGTCCGTCTTATGTCCACCGCGGCCAACCATATACGGATGCCTCATTTTATCGTTGCCAAAAGCATTTGCGGATAATCAAAACACTGTGTGTTTCTAGCGGACAGTGGCAAAAAAGGACAGTATTTAATAGTGGGATTTGTTTGTAATTACTGTCCGGAAAAGATGGTAACAGTAAAATGTGTCTGACGGGACACAATTTCTTCATGTGGTGGGAAAAACTGTCTCTCCAGACACTGTTTCCAGGACTTAACCTGGAAATATCGTCCGGTGGGACACAGACTAATTTTTCAGGGTTGATTTTCAGAGCTTATATGGAAAATTCAGTCTTTCCACTTTTTATCATTGTCTCTGATAAAAAATATCGAAATTACTGTACATGTGTAGGCCTATAATTAAATCCTATATTATATTTCATACAAGTTTTCGTGAAGTGATGGTTATTAAAGAAAATTATTTGTCTTTCACCGCTGTAATGATGATTTTAACAAGGTTGTCTTGGGTAGAGACAGTAACAGTGTGATACCAAACTTGAGTATGTTGACTTTCTCTCACGTTAAACGAGTAGACTGACATGATCCCCCCGTTGCCACTAGTTAAAAAAATGGGCAGGTATATACCCTCAAAATGTTACTATTAATCCTGTTAGTTAGTTATTCCCTATGAAGACTGTGACAATACTATATACCATACTTGATGGTCTTCAGTACATGGATTTTGTTTTGTGGAGGTACTGCTAAGAGGACTCTTTTTACACGGGAGACACATCTTCCCGCTACACCGCCCGAACTTTAACGTTTACAGTAGCATTTATCATTTACAGTAAATTACTGTAACCATGCATGTTTACAGCAAGCGATATTACGACTGTAAATTTTACAGTACAGTAGATACTGTAGATATATTTTACAGTAATGAAGGTATTACTGTAAAATCTACAGTAAATTACTGGCAACTCTGCTGCCAGTAATTTACTGTAAAAATTACAGTAAATTATTAACAGTGAACCCAAATAAGCCCGAGGGTCCGTGTAAAGTGTTCGTATCCGTGTCTACAATTTTTATACAACTGGGGATCATTCTTCACCTTTTGTAGACCTGGGGGGATATGAGGAAAAGGGTGTCCCCTCCCCTTTGAGGCTTTTCTGTTCATTTAAGGTGGCTTACGTGCAAATTGTGCTATCTTTGGATGCTTCACACTGATCATATATATTTAATTTTCATCATAATTCAGTATTTTTTTTTAATAGGCTGAGTTTAAGTGGTAGAGGGGGTGACAACTCACCCCCTTGAGAATTTTTCATAAGTTGCTTCGCTGCACCATGGTAGTATATCTTTTGCAAAACTTTGAATTGATAATATGGTTAGGACCTTGCATTATTTAGTGATGTTTTGACTGTGGCATGGAACCCCTCCAATGCTGGCACCATAAGATCGCACAGGGAAGCCCTGGGACTATTTCAACATAGCGATGAAAGAAGCAATACGAATTCCGAAGATCGTGTGTACACTAGAAAGTGCCATTTTTACACCAATGTGACACTTTGTGTAAAAATGGTGTAAAATGTTGGAGAAGTTCACTTTTTTACACTAAAAGTACAGACAAATTACACTTATTTGTAGCTCGCCTACCTAATTACTGTCAGGTGCTAGCACCATCCCACTTTTACACTTTTTTTACACCAGCTGTCACTTACCCAAAGTTCATTCACCAACCACTTGCCCCTGGGGTCAAGTCATAAAATCACTTGTACCAAATCTGAAGTAGGCAATTGCTACTTCTATGAGGTGATTTGTCACTCAGTACCTGTGGCCTGGGCTGCTATTTTAGGAATGTCAGAAGGAGAGAGTATGGGAAGAGATATGTATACAGTACAACAGGTTACAGTACTGTACAAATTAAGTAGCTTTTGCTTGACTTTTGTGTCCTTTGCATGTGTGAGTTGCATTACTTGTACTGTGTAGCAGATCGGTCAGTACAGAAATCAGCTTGAAGATTAAAAGCTTAATAAGACATACCGGTGACAGTGGTGTTAGGCAATGCACTAATAGGAGCCAAGTACTCAAAATGCTGTATATGGAATGGGTGGGTAACACGTCATTTACACTTGCTTTTATTAAATTTTGATACTTTTATAAATATGGACCTACTCAGCATACAAAGCATGGAGCTAATTGCTTTTCAGAGGGGTATGTATTACAACTCATGAACTTGCCATGGAAGCTTGAGACGTCTTGGTAGTTCATCGATCTGCATTAATATATTTTTCGAGATCGGGGGGGGGGGGGGGATTGAGACATGTCCCTCTTCTCACAGATGCTTAACTCTGTTTTTCAATTTTATATTACAAGTAAATGCTATACCTAAAATAGGTAACTTTTTGAAAACAAATCTTATATTATATATGTTGGAGTATCACCCCAGGGCCTATGTGGGGACACCCTAATTTTTAGAATGCACACAGAACGGTAGGCCTACTGCATGTTCATCCCCACACACATGCTCATTTGCTTTTTAGTTGTGCTGCCCAAATGACAGAATTTTTGAACACGCAAATTTACTTCCCAAATAGCATAGTCCTATTTGCCATGAGAGAACACATAATTTTTCAAAAAAAAAAAACATTCAAAGGGGCAGTGGTATAGCTACAGGTGGGGGGGGGGCGCAGAGGGGGCAGTCGCCCCCTGGTTCGGAAATTAAGAAAATTCGGAAATTTTCAAATATCCCAAACATAGCTAAACATTATAAAATTTCCGAAAAAGGGTAAAAATTTCCGAAAAATATAGCAAAATGTACTAGTGAAATATATCAAATTTTTCTTTGCCTCGCTGCGCTCGGCATCTAATAAACCATATATTTAGGAAACTGTAGCAAAATGTAATAAAATGTATCAATTTTTTCTACGCCTCGCTATGCTCAGCATCTAATAGAACTTATACATACAGTAAAATATAGCAAAATGTAATGAAATCATCATTTTTTGTTTGCCTCCCTATGCTCGGCATCTAATTCTTATATATGACAAAATATAGCAAAATGTAGTGAAATATATCAAATTTTTCTTTGCCTCGCCCACGCTCGGCATCTAATAAAACTTAATTATTCAATAGAATTTATTTCTATAAGACATTATATGGCTATTATCTGTGAATATCGTTTTCTTTTCCTACTCCGTGAAGATAATGGGTGAATACAATTTTGATTTTGGTCACTGTATTAGGCCTAAATAATTTATACTATGACCTGCTCTTTACGGATCACAATAAATTGCCAAGAATTCCTTGATACTAGACTTGACAAATATCTTTAATTATTGACTTGGAAAACACTTTAAAGATAATTATCTCCCGACATAAAAAATAAGAAAAAACATTAAGTTAATACAACACAATTGGGTAAATAAATGGATTTGGAGGCTTCAATTTCAAACAGAAGTAAAAACAAATTCATGCCTCGCTTCGCTTGGTGATTATTACAAACTTGTACGTCCCTACAAAGCCCTACTGGTAAAGTGAGCTCAGGCCTACATTCACAATTGTGCGTGAAGTACGGATTGCATAAATACATATCCATATGTATAATACTGTGCAAATGTAATATGCTTTGGGAAAAGTGAACCATTCAACTTGAGTTGTAGTATAGAAGAAGAAAAAATTCAGATATCTTCAGATGAAAATTCGGAAATTTTTAGGTCTTGCCCCCCACCCTGGAAAAAATCCTAGCTACACCATTGCAAAGGGGAGAATCCTCCCAACCCCCCATGCATAGGCGGCGGAAGTGGGGGATGGGGGCACGTCCCCCTCAGTAAATTTTTCAGTGGGGGAAGGTCCCCCTAAAAAAATTCAGAGGAAAAAACGGGCAATTTGAGCCAAATGAAAATTAAAACTTAACACATTTAAAAACATTTATGATGTACAGTATGAAATTAAGAACAAATATAACAGTCCTCCGTAGCAACCAAATGTTGCCTGGTGCAAATTATACTACAACATTTGACCTTTTCGGCATTCCTCTTAGGCCAGCATGAATCCAAACAGTGAACCAACTGAGCTGAGCGGTGGCATACGAGTTTATTTTTTTTTTTTTTGTTAGCAGCACTTTTTATAGGAATTAAAAGTTATCCCATCATGGTTAGAGTCTTTTATGATTACTTCCTAGGGCTTGGTGGCGTAGCGGGGACAGGCCCAGGTGAGACATGAGTGGATCAAAAACAATATTAGTTCACAATAACTATTTCGCTTCCAAAGATAATAATTTTACCATCAGACAGCATACAGAAGGGCACTAACACACATGAGGGATCTGGCTGGGGGTGGGCTAACAAAGTTTTTTCTGAAATTTTCCTGAATAATTAAGGAAAAGACTACAATAGCGAGACTTTTACCGGTGAAAATGAACTTCACAACTGTATGTATGTACACTTTTGTTGCACGCACTGGCAAATTGCATCTGAGGGCATAGAAAATTTATACCCCTTCCCATATCACTGTACAACCAGTTTGGCCCATCTCAAAGGTCCTTCATCCGCCAATTAATGCACTAAATAGGCCTACACCACTCCCTTATACCCCTCCTAGGATGACCACCATATAATTTCCCACAAATATTTAACCAGATTTTGGTTCGCTCGTCTCCCGCCCCCCCCCCCTAAAAATTAAAGCTTCCGCCGCCGCTAGCCTGGGTTGATTGTCACAGGACATACTGCCCCACCCATGACATGGGCGGCTATCATGAGGTGATGGGGGACATGTTCCCTTTAGCATTTTTAGTGGGGGACATCATATCAAATGTCTCTCCTTGATATTTTAAAGGAGCTATGGCATCCCCCAAATATATTTAGGCCTTTCCAGATAGTTCTAAATCCTGTTGGAAGCTACTTTGATTGACATTCATTAATGACTTGAGCAGTCAGTTGTGTTCCTAATTAAGCTCACAGTCACACATTGTTTGTTTTTCAGTATTGCCATAAGCAACTGAAACTCAGTGCAGGCTGTAGGGAAAGGTATGTAATTTGGACCCCCTAATTACAAATCCCAATAAATGCTAGGATAAGTGCAACCAACTGCTCTCAGCAGCAGTATTGGGAAAATGATGGAACACTATTTTTAGAAGGGTTGAAACAATTGTCCTCACATATCTCTGTGGAAGTAATACATAAAAAAGTTGTGGCCCAATTTACACTACACATGTGTAATTTGAACCAAGCTAGTGTGTAAAATGAACCACTTGTCTTGTAAAGTGATCCACCCGCTACTTGGCAAAATACTGGTGGGTCTCAAATTGCCACTAATGTGTGAATTGATTACAAGATCCCTCTCCTTACACCTTCCCCAATTAGTGTTTCATGCTGGGCCTAAAATGTTATTTCCCCTTAAAATTCCACTTGCCCCTATATTTACCAGTACTTGCCTTCCCCCACCTCCAATTCCAAAGTCACACCACAGCATGCTGTATTATTAGACAACTTCCCGAGTCAAAAAACTCCCTCAGAAGACTGCCAGATGGACAAAATTCTTCCTTTACCCACTTGATCACATCTTATTTTTGCAGTAGGGTCTTAGTTTTATGGTTGGTGGGGTCTTAGTTTTGCAGTATGGTCTTAGTTTTGTAGTTGGTGGGTGTTAGTATTATAACTGTGGGTCTTAGTTTTGTATTATGGTCTTAGTTTTATAGTTGGTGGGTCTTTGTTTTGTAGTGGGTCTTAGATCTTAGGTCTTAGGTCTTTGTTTTGTAGACAACTGTCTGTGCTGCAAATTCTGCAATGAGAGAAACATATGGTTCAAACATAAAATCTGACTATTAAAAAGATAATCAATGTGGGAGTTACAGTCAAGGGAGAGGATTCACAGCAGCAGTAAGTTAAGCTGTTATCAACTTGGAAGTTTTAATATTGTTACTACCGGAAGCAACTTCACAAAAGCCAATGTGGAGTTGTAAGGCGCAAAAGTTGTGCAAACACATTGCTAGTACCTTTGCACAGGAGCAGATTAGGGTTGAGAAAGAGAAGGGGGAACCCTTGAAGGAGCAAGGAGTAGGCCTAAGAGGTAGGTGTAGGGGCAAATGCCCCTTGTTCCCCCATTTGATGATGTCACTGCTGATTGTCCAAATATTTTTCAACGTATTGTCTTTCTTCACTCCTCTTATTGTCCTTTAAATCAAGGGTGGCACCAGGGGGAAGGGGGCGAGTCTGCCCCCCCGTCGAGGAGATGATCCAATTTCGTCGGGAGCCTTAATCTGTACGATAAAAGATGTAAGCCCGAGTAACTTCAGCCCTCCCCCCCCCCCATGATCTTTCTGATTTTGATCATGACAAGAGCAGATTCTTCACGAAAACCCTCAAAATTCCCAATTTTTCTTACAAAAATCCAAAATTTTCAAAAAGTTACTTCAATATTAGCACCAGATTTTGAAACATTTGTGAAAAGAAAGCCCCAAAAGTTTGCAGTTTCGTTTGTAGAGCCTCAATCCGTAAGATGAACTGCAGTCTTCCCTACGATCTGCTTGATTTTACTCATATGAAGGACAGGTTCTTCAATAAAGACTCCAAAGTTCTTTATTCTCCCTTGCAAATAAACCCATTTTTTTTTTTAAATTTTATGCCATAAAATCTCATTTTTTCTTTAATGTAAGCTCAAGATTTTCCAATATCGTTGGAGGGCCTTATCTGCATGATGAAATATGAAGTAACCCTAGTGAACTACAGTCGCCCGACTACCTACTTGATTATGCTATAGGAAGAGCAGATTCTTTGATAAAAACTCCAAACCTTCTGTCATAAAATTACAAATTTCCTCCAATATAAGCTTCAGATTTTCAAATATTTGTTAAAAAGGCAAAAATTTTCCAGAAATTTTCTAATTTTATCGGATTGTCTTAATCCATACGATAAAACATGTAACCCTTACGTTCTACTGAATTTGCTCTCAAAAGGCAGATACCTTAATAAAAACCCCACTTTTTTCAATTTTTCCCTTTCGAAAAAATTTTCTTTTCATAAAATTCCGAAATATCTCCAATATAAGCTCTTGACTTTCAATTATTTGTTCAAACCAGAATGCAAAAATGCATTGAGGTTTCGATGATATATGTTCTATTCCAAATAATGCCATGATGTCCCATATCTTTCAGTCACTGGTCAAAATTTCCCAAGAATTCCCAAGATCATCATCTGGGGTTACGAGAGGTCAAAAAGCAAAATTTCCCGAGAATTCCCAAGATAGTCATCAGGGTCACCAAAGAACAAAATGCAAAATATCCCAAGTATTCCCAAGGCCTAACGTTACAGTATAGCCTAGAGGCTATGCTAAATACTTGGCAACTCCCTAAGTAACATTAGCCTAGGTCTAGCCTAGGCCTAGCTATAAGTATAAACCTAGCCTAGGCCTATGCACAGCTGGTCACAGAAATCTCTCTGTAAATACTACAAACTTTGATGATGGGTACCAACATTTGACAGGCAATAACTGCTTTGACTAGCCCTAGCCTAGGCCATAGCTATTACAGTAACCTAGGCCTACCTCTAATAAGTAATATCAGCCCATACATACTGTACTACAATTAGGCTAGCCTGTACTGTGGCAGTTAGGCTAGGACTTAGTCACAGGACTAGGACTGTCTAGGCCTAGCCATAAACCTGGAACTCTGCATTAGATTTATGTACTGAGTCTAAACGTTATTGTGTGTGTAGGCTAATGTTTGTTGTTGGTTCTGTAACAACACTTAGGCCTAGGCTAGGCCCTAACTGTTAGGCCTAGGCCTACGTTAAAACTTGATCTGCCTGGTAAATTTTCCACTAAAGTTACTCATACTACTCTGCTACTCTGAAGAGGAGCCATATTACAACATACTGTGATATTCTTGCTGTAATTTTTATTATTCGATTTCTTGGTGCTATTTTTCCAATTCAGTTACAGTCAAATCTAACATTAACGTTGGGCTACTCAGCCAGCTCAACAGACCTTGGCAGGAGTCTGTCACTGCACTCAGAAACTAGCTTTTAACACAGTTTTTGATTGGTTGAAAGTGGATCTGTTTACAACTGATCAACCAATGATATGGTAGCTTATGGAATGTCATGGATCTGCTGCAAACTATCTACTGATTGGTTTAGCATCAACTTGTTGACAAAAATTTAACCAATAACATAACAGCATAGATTACTGGGCTCAAATAAATACACTACAGTACTGTACAGAAAAGTGAAATACTGTAGTCTATTCTCAGTCTTTTGATATGTTGGCTAAAGAATAATAAAGTTCGTGAAAGGACCTATTTATTCATTCAAAATTTGGATTATCAAGGAAAAATCCGTATTCCCATATTTACAATGATTTTCCGTACTGAATATGGAAAGTCTGTGCTGGTTGGGAGCTCTGTCTCAGGGTTTGACCCCCCTGGTGACCCCAGATGACTTTTGATCCCCACCAAAAATGATAGAGTTCTTCCTCTTACTATAAGGCATCAAAATACAAGGTATGAAATTTATCCAAGCTTCCTACCTCGAGATATCGTGTTAACAAGGTTTTCAGAGTTTGACCCCCAGTGACCCCAGATGACCTTTGACCTCCAACAAAAATGATAGGGTTCTTCCTCTCACCATAACGCATCCACATAATAAGTACGAAATTCATCCAAGCTTCCTACCTCAAGATATTGTGTTAACAATGTTTTCAGGGTTTGACCCCCGGTGACCCCAGGTGACCTTTGACCTCCACCAAAACAATAGGGTTCTTCCTCTCAATATATGGGGGATCCATGTACCACGTTTGAGAACTGTCAGAGCTTCCCTTCTTGAGATATCGTGTTAACAAAGATTTCAGAGTTTGACCCCCGGTGACCCCAGATGACCTTTGACCTCCACCAAAAGTGAAAGGGTTCTTCCTCTTACCATAACGCATCTACATACAAAGTATGAAATTCACCCAAGCTTCCTACCTCAAGATATTGTGTTAACAATGTTTTCAGGGTTTGACCCCCGTTGACCCCAGATGACCTTTGACCTCCACCAAAAATGATAGGGTTCTTCCTCTTACCATAACGCATCTACATACTAAGTATGAAATTCATCCAAGCTTCCTACCTTAAGATATTGTGTTAACAATGTTTTCAGGTTTTGACCCCTGGTGACCCCAGGTGACCTTTGACCTCCACCAAAAACAATAGGGTTCTTTCTCTTAATATGGGGCATCTATGTACTAAGTTTGAGAACTGTCAGAGGTTCCCTTCTTGAGATATCGTGTTAACGAAGTTTTTAGGGTTTGACCCCCGGTGACCCCAGATGACCTTTGACCTGCACCAAAAATGATAGGGTTCTTTCTCTTACCGTAACGCATCTACATACAAAGTATGAAACTCATCCAAGCTTCCTACCTCGAGATATTGTGTTAACAAGATTTTCAGGTTTTAACCCCCGGTGACCCCAAGTGACCTTTGACCCCCACCAAAAACAATAGGGTTCTTCCTCTTAATATGGGGCATCTATGTACCAAGTTTGAAAACTGTCAGAGTTTCCCTTCTTGAGATATCGTGTTAACGAGCAAAGTGTCACAAACACACACACACATACATACATACACACACATACACACACACATACACACACACGCACATACACACATACATACACACGCCATCATGACCGCATAGGTTTCTCTTTTCATCGAAACCAAAAAGGTAAAAAGTTTTCGGGAAAATTTCCAGTTTCATCAGAAGCCATAGTCTGTAGCCCTATGATAAAATGTGAAACCGCAGACGAACTTCAGTTGCCCTAATGATCTTCTTGATTTTGTTCATAGGAAGGGCAGATTCTTCAATAAATACCCCAGTTTTTCAATGGTCCTTACAAAAAGGTCAAATTTTCTTCCCCCAAAATCAAATTTTCTCCAAAACAAGCTCTGAATTTTCAAATATTTGTTAAAAAAATTCCAAAAACTTTGGCGCGCTAAGCTCACCACAAATTTTGCCTCCCACGTCCTTCCGGCAACTCATCACGTTTGTTGGCGGGCCTGTAGCCAGCTTTACATTTTTGGAGGGGCAAGTGTTATGATTGGGGGGCAAGAACTGCGATTGGTGGTGCTAAAATATTCTCCTAATACCCAGTGTACTATTTCAATTTTCAGAAAATATTTTTGGTGGGGCATTGCCCCAAAATACACACCCCCGTGGCTACGGCCCCGTTTGTTGGGGCTTCGAATTGCCGGTCCCCTGTCGGGGAGCTTGCCCCCCACCCTGTGGGGCAAATCCTAGCGCCACCCCTGCTTTAAATCACAGTGATTTTGCTCCCATATGAACTTGGTTTTAAAAATTGCTTGGCATATCATGATGGCCTATTCACTTCAATAAGTTTTGCTGCATACTGTAGCCCATAGGGTCTACCCTAATGTCACTCCCAAAGCATGTATGCAGCGAAACTGTTGTAGCTGGTACACCTATTTTGAATGCATATACTGGAACAACTAGGAAAATGAGTGCTTGTCCTGACCTGTCATTGACAGAAGCTATAGGTCACAATTTGTCACCCAGTGTATATGCCATTACGGCCTTTGCGACCTTTATTCTGGCAAAGTGTATACTAAGCCTGGGAGCTGCCCTAAATTTAATTTACCCCCCTGAGGAACTCACTTAGAATGAGTCATTGGGTTATTAAAACAAGAGGTGTATTTTTTCTGAAAAAAAACAACAACAACAACAACAACTGTGAACAAAGCAAGTTGCTGTTGACAAGGTTGGAAGAATGTTGAAGAAAGACTGAAGTACTATCAGTAGCGTGCATGTGGTACAAGTGTCTGAAAATTTGATTTGAATTCTTATAGATCTCTAAAACAAAATTTATCCTTCACCACAGCATACATAAAATATTATAGTCCAAATTCATCATTCCCTGCTGTCTGATGTTTAGCTGAGTAACTGTTATAAGGTCTATGTGCTGATCAGAACTAAAGTTGGCACTTCTGACTTTACATGGCATTTCTGAAAAAAGCCATGAAAAGTCAAGAACACCAGCACATGTCACTTTTATTTGGAGGACATTCATGTAGGCCTATAATATTTTACATGTGTAACGATTCACCCATTGGCGGAAGCCAGTGTATGTACATGCTTGTGATTTTTCAGAAATGGTAGGCATAAATAGTCGGCAATAGAGTATTCAAACTCATGGTTAAGAGGTCCACTGAATTTTTCCACCACGTTTCACATAGCACTAGCAGTGCAGTTATTACATAGAGCAACTGATAATGCTCCATCGATCATTAAATTGAAATTAAACATTGTACAGACCACACAACTCTTTCAACAGGCATAGGAAAACTGTTCTCACCTTGGGTGGGGATCGAACATAGTTCCTGACATCCAGCCTGGTAGGGGTGTCTATTCTCTGCCACTTTGAAAAGTTTCTAGGTACAGTATATGAGGACCATGTCCTCCTATGCTGTTTAGAGTGGGATGTTGCAAAAATTTGAAGGACAATTTAGTCTCAATTTTTTGATTACTGCAGCTATTTTGGTACTAGTTTTTCAAAGTAAACACAAAATTTGTCCTTTAATTGTGACCGGGTGGGGTGGCATTTCAGTGTTAGGCGAGCGAAAACATAGTTTTGCCCTTCTACATTTTCGCTTAGGGGCTTAATGCTGCACCGGCCCCTTCCATAGTTTTGTACCATACACCTATGACATGATTGTTTTATCATTCCTGTTTACAGACAAAAGTATAAGTTAGAACTGGTAGTTAATGCTATCTAACAAAATAGCAACTCCCTGGTTAGAATGTGGCACCTCGGCTATACTCCAAATTCGATTCTTGTAATTGAAGATACATCTCTATAATGGCCTACTTTATACAATTATAAGTGTCATCAAAGTTAATTTTATAGCCTAAAATAGATGATTTTGTGAGTCTTTGTATTTCCGAAAGCTAGAAGACTTTCTATATCAGGAAGCATACTGTCCAGTTACACTTAGCATTGATCAGGCTCACTACCAGAATCTACCCTTCCTATTCGCAAACTCTGGCATTTTTGGGGCAACTGAAGATCAGGTGAGGTTGCACCTGTACACGTGTTATCTTAGGCCTAAGGATTGAGGCTCTCCGACGAATTGAAAATCAAAAGATTATCTTGGAGAGTCTTTGGAATTTCAACAAAATAAATAGGTTTTCCGTACAGCATAAATTAAAAATATGGGGTTTTATTGAAGAATCTGCCTTTGAAGAGCAAAATTATCTAGAATGTCAGGGTGACTAAAGTTAGTTTAGGTTTAAAATTTTATCTTACAGATTATGGTTATATATCCCATGAAATTGGAAAATTTCCCAATTTTTTTTTTTATTTTTGGTGGGGGGCTCTTGTGTAATTTTATTTGAAAATCTGGAGCTGAAATTAGAGAAAATTGGAATTTTTTTGCAGAAATATTAAACAAGTGGGTTTCTTTTTGACAAAAACTGGATAATTTGTGGTCTATATTGAACAGTCTGCTCTTCCTACAGTAGGAGCAGAATCTGAAATTTTTTGAGGCTACGTATGGAAAGGCAAGCTACTCAGTGTAGGCTCTTAACAAAACTTGAAAAATTTTGGCTTTCCTTCCTCAAGCTTTGAAAGTCTGGAAACTTACTTTGAAGACAATTTGAAAAAATTTGGATTTCCTTCCTCAAGCTTTGAAAGTCTGGAAACTTACTTTGAAGACAATTTGAAAAATTTTGGATTTTGGTAAGGAAAATTGGAAATTTTGAGGCTTCTGTTGAAGAAGATGCCTTTCATTTTTTGTAAGCAAACTCAACAAGATCATCGGGAGAGGGCACTGGGGCTAATCTGGATCATCTTTTATGGTACGGATTGCTCCCCAATGAAAATAGATTATTTCCCAGACGGGGAGCAGAAGAGTTCCCTAACAGTGCATGGCCATAGCCTCCGCCCCCGCCCCCCGCCCCCCCCCCCGACTATGAGCAAAAGGCCCATGTATGGCCAATCGAAATCAACGATAATTTCACATCTTCCAATCACTTTGTTTCAATTGTTCTGTTAGTCGGTTTTGTAGCGTAGTTTTCGATATCATAAAAAGATCACATTTATGAAGGCAATATTTCCCAGTTACCCTCCCCATATTCCCCTAACCACAACTCCTCACTCCGCCCAACCAATTTCCCATCCCTACTTCCTCTCCCCCATTTTTTCTTTCTTTGTCTTCTTCTTTTCTTTCTTTTTTTTTGCTCTTTATTTTTTCAGGATCGCCTGTCATGTACCCAAAATTTTTTGTGAGGGGGCACTCTTCCCCTACCACCCTCTGTCTACACTACTGCTTCAGCCAATGATAGAGGGTATAATTGGGAGAAGGGTAAAAAGAATTGTCAGACTGGGGGCAGCTCATTGACCGGACTGAGGGGGCAGTAATCTACAGAAACAACAAAGGTGATCAATGAATTGCCGAAAAAAATGGGAATTATAGCATTTTTGGTGCGCAACTCTTTTAGTGTTTAAAATTTAAAACTATGCGAGATTTTGCAGAGGCTTAAAAAGTTTCGATTTTCATGGGATGATAATTGCAAAAATTCAAGGTCATTGACATATAATTTGGAGTCTGTACTAAGAATGTACACGGCACTAGAGCAACTCAGTGAAGGCAGTTAATTGACATATAGTTTAATCTCCTCAATGAAATTGGAAATTTCCCTTGCAGGAGGCCGGGGCAGTCTTTCACGGCATGCAGAATTCCACTGGATTCCCCCACTGGTGCCACCCATTCCTGAAGGTGATATTTGGGAATTCATGGAATCAAAATGGGACTCCACTTTTACCACTGAATGTAATTGTACTCAAAGTTGTCCACTTGCATATATGTATGCTCATGTTGTTTCAATTAAATGTGACAAAGTGCTGTATAAATTAATTGTAGCCTATATATCTATAATGCGTAAGTTAGTAAAATCTTTCGACGGAAGTGGTGTGTAGACTAACCTCGAGCTCAGGAAGCTTTGCAACTGCATGGTACAATTAATTTAATTCAGCTCGAATTTCAAAATACTTAGGAATATATATTAATACATCACCAAGTTCATGCATTCAACAAAGTACGTACCCCTCTAAATGGCTTAATTTAACATCTTAACTAAAAGTCTAGTTAAAAAAAAAAAAATAACAGTGGTCTAGCCTTCGAACTGCTTTCTTACCGACATCTTGTATTTACTGCGATGTACATGCTGCAGCAAACCAACTCAAATAAACAGCCCCACAGAGTAATTAAAAGTAAACCCTTGCAGCGATTGAAGAGAATGGCAAAACACACTACATGAGAGTCACTTCTATAATAGTGCAGTATCACTACAGTTCCTTTTTTAATGCTAAATCCAGTACTCCAGTACAAGTAGTATACTGCACTATACAATCTTTCAAACTTCAGTTAGTATTCATAGTAAACACAAAAGCACGTCTAGCCTTTCAATAGAAGATTATATTCTTACTGAATAGTTGTTGCTCAGCAACAGATCCTCTGGGACAGGGTACCAAGTTTTGATGACCTTATCATGATAATTTGCAGAAAGCTGAAACTTTGCTGCCTTTGTACCAATAACTCACTGGAAAAATGACAGAAGTGTAAAAATAGGGCCAGGGAGGTCAAAATAAGTGTACTTTTGCCTGGCCCTTAGTCTCCATCCATCATACTAGAGAGTAATAAATATTGGATGGGATTTACATAAAAAGTGAACTAAGAGTGTAAAATTTGTGAAGAATTCTAGATTCCAAGGCCGGGCTTGCATATTGCAAAAGTGTAAAAATGTTGTAAAAGTACACGAAAAAGGTGTAATATTACACAGGGCGGGTGACAAAAAGTGTAAAAATCTCACTTCCTAGTGGTAATGGGATGGAAGCGAGATAGTAGTCGGGACAGCCAAGGGTCGTAGATTTAGAAGTATAGACATGTAAATAAACATTCATCATCTACTAGTAATGTGTGTCCGTTATGTGCGCCGTGAAAAAAAAAGAAAAAAATTGAAAATTTCTATGACAGACACATAAACTTCGAATTATCCACGTCATATACCGGTACTACAAAACCTCGAAGTTTTACCATAGCCTACTCATGGTGTTGGGCTGCACTTGGATCATAGCCTGTTAATGATCAGTCCTAGATGTACCCCTAATGTTCGGAACTTTGTTTGGTCAGAATAATATTCCGCCGTGGTATTGCTTTAAATTGGGTCGTAAGATATAAAGGGCAAACTAAAACGCACTCATGAAAATTGTGTTTTAAAAATCACATCATTTACAAAGTAGGTGCGTGCAAATTCTGCACAGTGGCACAATCACCCCCACCGCAAAAAGAAAAAGAAAAGACACTTGTTTGACAATCAGAAAAGGGAGTCTGTTACCTGATAATACGATCAAGAATTCAGTTTTCATAATTGTCTTCTCAAGAATAGAAAAAGCGAAAATTATCCATTGCTTGACATTCGCACAAATATGTGTTCCTCTGTTACCACGTCTACGCACATTAACAATCGACATTTAATTGCAGATCGCTTACTGATAAATAATGGGTATGTGTCTGAGACTATATCCTTCATAAGTGCAGTAATGAGACTAAAAGCGCACGAAGAGCGTGAAAACTTCGAAATAATGTAAAAGAATTGCAAAAACTTTGACAGTTTTCAAATGATTTGTGATAGCAAATGATTAGAATAAATCCACCACTTAGTTTCCCTACCACTTGCAGAAATCTTTAGCTCCAAGGCTTTTTTTTTATTAGTGCGGGCACCGATACTCACTATAGCATGTCCCCTTGCCAGTCTGGCGTCTTTAATCAATCTAAAAGGCCTGTGTGGCGAAACTTTGGCATCTTAACCCTACATTGCAGATATTTTTACACTTTAACACAAATTTGTTACATCAGTTCAATGCAGCTAGTCGTGCCCCAAAGCATAGATCATGATGTTCACGTAGATCTGTAGACTGGCAGCATTGCTCAGCCATTCACCTGTTTTCGCACATTGTAGCTATCCTCTCCTCGTCAACCCTTCTGATGGATTTCTGAGACTGATTTTAACTGAAGCTACACCCAACCCTAGTAGAAAAATATATTTTGAATACGTTGTAGGCAATTTTGTTAATGCTTTGCTATTTGTTTTCTTTTTCTTGTCTTGTTTCCCTCTCCTTTCTTTTTGTCCTTTCATTTTTTGAGTCAAGGGAGGGGGTTACCCCCGCCCTCTTAATCCACGCCTGGTATGATTCTTTCCCAGAAGGTCAGAAGAGATGGCATTCTGTAAAGGAATATAATCAAATGGTTACTCCACACTTAATTGAACATGAAAGTACAAACCCACCGACTATGACAGTATTAAAAACTGCACTGTGCTTTAAAAAGTAGTGTTAACAACAGTTCTTTCCCCAGGCACTGGATATGTGATCCCTACTGAAATTGATCAAAGAAAATACAACCATTTGCATGTAATATTTTCAGTGAGAACTTGGTACGTAATGTGTCAAATTCTTGAAAACATTAAATGCCTTCAAATGCATTTATCCCTGAATCTATGAAACGTTTAAGCTATTAAAACTAACAACACATACATCTAGTCACTTTTGTTTTCGTAAATCATTTCAAAGAGTAATCGCATATAGGATACCCGATATAGGAAATAGTTACAAAAACGTATTGTTGGTAGCAATCACAATAAAAGATGGATCGGAATAAAAAGACTTTTATTCATGTCTATAGAAAGTGGTTCTGTCAGGTTTTAATAGCATGAAATTAAATATGTCAATAAACAAGCCTACGTCATCGACCCTCCCCTGCTCTCCACCGCGATAAAACTAGAACGATTTGTGGCTACTGTAGGTAGGACTGCACCGACCCCGGGTGCGCAACCTTACCTATGTATACAAGCTTGGCTGTTGTAGTGACTTGTCATAGCAACCTCAAAGATTCTTTAAGTAACGTTTTGAAATCGTTCCTCCTCACAAAGTAACATCCGTCCCCAGTGAGTTTTTTATACATCTACCAGCTTATAAGATTATCAGTCATGTTTGCATGATAGAAAGATAACACTGTTTCTACAATAGTCTTCACCCATTCGGTTTGAAATGACGTTATCATAACCTTACGTTTATTTTAACACCTTCCCTATTAATTATTTTTCATTACCGAAACTATACTTTGGGTCACGAATTCGAGAATATACTTCAAAACTGTTATGTTAAACATAGCAGTTTTAAGAAACCATTTAAATTGGTTTGAAGCAGTGATACAAGTAGAAGACTGAATTCAATAGAGGAAAGGGTACCGAATTTAGTATCAGCGACAAACTCACGCTGCTCCTCTTTCAAATGTAGTCCCTGGACATGTATCATCCTTGTTTTTGTAATATATGTAAGAAATTAAATCTTAAACATCCAGTGACTTCAATTTTCATTCATAAATATATGTATTATCGGTTAATCTAGCTTAATATTTTCCAATTGCACTGGCGTGAGAGGAGAAATTATCTGCACCATTTTGTGTTTAGTTCTAATGTGCTGTAAAGTAATATCCTCCTTTAAGTCCCGCCCTATATCAGTCAGGAGACTTACAAGCCAGCGCCCACCTCAAACTTCTGCGTCTCTAATTATACCTGCTGTAACAGGTTTTAATATAAACTTTATAAACCTGATTTTTACTTAAGGTTTCAAGGTTCTTCGTCACTTTAAAGCCGGCCTACACGTCCAAATTTACATATGTTAAAAGGCGATAAGAACCACATATGGTCATCAGTTTCTCTTTCGGGCAATCACTGACACGGGTTAGAGTTGAACAGTGTTCAACTTTTATAGCATTTTAGCGTTACACTGAAGTATGAATCAGCCTTAAGGCTAGAACTATTGTTAAGTTTAACTATTGTAAAGTCTATTGTTAAGTCAAAAGTCAGACAAAATTTATATCATTCGTAAAATATACTTATGATACTGCATTGTCATGCAAAACTTGAAAGTGTACTTTCACCCTGGATCCACTTAATTATTTGAAACGGAATATAACATAGTAAATAGAGCCTCTGGAAACAATTTCTCGGCAGTCTGAGCCAGTCTCATTACGATATATTGCAGGAATTCCCAGGATCTTCGCCTCCTAGAATTCAAACCCCTACCGCGGGTCCCTGGATCGCATGCGTGCAAACTAGCGGATCCTTGTGCACCTTCGGTGCACCTGTGACACTCCTCCATATCAGTCGGGGGAATTACAAGTTGTTCCCCTCCCTCCGAAATCATGCACACGTCACATGCCATGTTAACGTACGGACTATCCATAACAACAGCATTTATTTGATTTAGGAAAGCTTACCTGACTCAAACTTGATCGTCCTTAAACAATAATACCGTAACTTATATACTCAAAGCTACTGATTGTCATTTTGACAATACAAGCATTGTTTTGAATGTTTCACATAACACTAAAATATCGCCAAATACAGCTCCAGTTTGCATCCAAACGTTGAAAAATTCCCAGTGTTTTCCATAAGGGATTTCCTTCCCCCTTAGGCCTCTTAATACTGCCGTTCAATGACAGCCAAACTGTTTTTTTTTATCCAAAAATATGTCAGAATATTTTGGCATTTGTCCCCTCTAAGAAAATGTCTTATTACACACTTGTTTGCACTGAACAAGTGTGTTTGTTACAAGTGCAGGAAAATCTGGAAGTAAACTTAGTAGAATAAATTTTATTGTCTGGGCGAGGCCTCTTTCCTTTTAGGTCCGAGTAAGAATATTTTAAAAGATAAAATCGTAATTATCATAGCCCATTAGTATCAGGCTATTTGTATACATCATAGCCAAGGACCGTAGCCTGGGCGAAATTCCTGGGGAGGGGGTTCATGATAGCGTCCAACGGCGTGTCTAGGATAGTTGCCACTCAAGCGGATCCTTTCCTTGTCACCCACTGCCGCCCTTAGGGGGAGGGGGTAAAGAGCAGGGTCAAACGGAAAGACTTGACGTTTTTGGGAGTCTGCTTAGGTGCAAATTGGTGCTGTCTTTTGCAAAGCTTCCAACTGATCATATTTAGTGTCTTTCTTCCATAGGCGGGGAGGGGATTGGAGCCTATGATGCCGGTAGACACACTTACTCTTTACACAGTTTTGTGTACATACCGTTAAGATAGCTTAGGTGTAAATTAGGGCTATCTTTGGGAAAGTTTTCAAATGGTTTCATGTTTAGAAACTCTCATTTTTGTGCCTTTTGCTATTATCTTTTCGGCTGGGCGTAAGAAAGAGGGTGTTGTATAAGGCCCCTCCCCATTGAGAAATTTTATCATGGTAAGGTTGTTCGGATACAAACTGTTGCTTACATTGGCAAAGCTTTGAGTTGATTATATGTTTTAAAATTTCTCATTATTGATTGTGTTTTCGGTTGTGATATGGCACGGTGCCATGCTACATCCAGTATTGACCATTCCCTTCTGAGTGGGCTACTTGGAGGGCCACCATCGATTTGTTCCTAGCGTAGCCTGTAGGTCAGAGGTGCCGAACCTTTTTGACCCAAGATCTACTTTTTAAGTAGCCAACCTCCCGAGATCACAAAACATACACTGTCACACAGTTATTAATAAAATACTTCATACTTTACAACGAAGACTTCAAGATCAAAAGTGAAACTTGAAAAAACTTGTTCAGTAAAATCGTCTTGTAAGAGAAAAGTAGGACTAAAAGTTACTTCACATGTGTATTCATTTTATTATGTAACTTAGGGTAATTATAGGCGATCTATGAGCATGCTGAGGCGACTCATGAGAATAATTCCTAAAGATCTTTGAAGTTTAGGTTTCAGTTGTGTTGTGTGCATTATGCATGAGGAAGGAGGTTCGTTCTTCAGCGTGAGTTACCCGCATAAGAGCCCGTCTAGGGGACCTCCCCCGGAAAATTGTGGAAAAATTAGCCTTCAGTAGTGCGATATCCCAGGTTTTGGGGGCTTTAAAAACATAATAAGTAATGGATTATTAAGCATTTTTAGTAGGCCTATTTGCTTCAAGTAGGCCATTTTTCATTTTGGGTTGGGAAATCTCAGGGGGAGGGCAACTCCCCCTGAGTAGGGCAAGTCCCCCTGAAGGCTACGGTCCTATAGCCAGTGCTTCACTCTAGAGCCTATAGAATTTTGTAACTACTTCAAAGCTTGCCGGTTTCCGCCCCGGCCATCGACTCGAAAGCCAACCTGTGTAATTATATAATTTTTATCGCAGGACTACGAAAATTAAATTTATACGAATTATTTCGTCACGTCACATCGACGGACAGCTTTTATCGGACGCGCGTAGTCCGATAAAAGCTGTCTTTCGATGTAACGTCACGAAAAAATCAGTTAATATTTCATTTTCATAGACCTCTGATGCAAATCATATATTTACACTGGTTGGCAAATTTTGGGCTCTTTCTGGCCCGAAATGGAGTAGATTTTAATAAAAACTCACAAAAATCGGATCGGAATCCGATCCGAATGCGTTGTAGTGTGACCGCGGCTTTATTAAACCTAGGCTAATTGTGGAATATGCAGACGTGTTGTGATGCCTGCGTTTGACGTGACTACAGTGAGTTGGCTATAATACTGTTTGGACTACTAACGAAAATGTAACCGATAATAGTGATATCCGCATACCAACAGAAATTGACCTAATAAGTGTGTTTGTTTGTTTTCTATAATTTTAATGGGAACCACATTCAGTTTCGAGGGGTAGCACCAAAATCGCCACTTTAAGACGGAGAAGGCTTCTTCCGTCAGGGATATTTTAAGATTTCGTCGAGGAGTCTTATTGGTAACAATGAGGTATGTTATACAGAGTGATCAGTTATCTGACGGTTAAGCTGGAAGACAGACAGATTTTCATCGTTCTTTGTGCTGTTGAGTTTTATTGTTTTATTTTTGTTATCGAGCCGTTCCATTTAGCTTAATAGTACAAACCCCGCCCTCTCCTAGTAAATTTTTACCTAAAACTAGCCTGCAGGTTACAATAAGTAGAATTTCATTTTATAATTGCCCGTCACTATCTTGTATTAGTCGTGTGGCATACTGTATAAACAACTATAACGAGGCGCGAAGCGTCTCTTTTCCTTGAAAATGAAACCTTTCATGATTTTTTGAACCACCAATGTCATGGGGGGCCTAGAGAGGGGTAACATGTTTGATTTAGATCCCGCCCCTGCCTCCATTGACCTGATTCTTAATTGATAATTTTGTTAACAAATTTATTACTTTAATGGTTTTTACCATTCGTAAATCATCCTTTGAAGTAAAAATCTTAATCTAAAGCAAAATCTTAGG